>LQNK01001430.1:0-53153 GCA_001586405.1 Phoebis sennae
GTGTTTATGGGACGGGCACATTTTTGTACGTAAGTTTGGATTAGATACTGTATAGCGTTAGTTGTGCGGATGCTCGATATAAGCTTGTTATATTTTAAGTTCTATACTAGTAAGTCAGTATTACTAATTTCAAATGGATGGTAAAATTTTGAGAAAATTCTTGTTGCAAGTCCTATGAATAGTTTAAAAATATTTAAAATTCGACTGATTTTATAGATTTATTTTGTTTGAAATTCTCAGGATAACATTTTTGAGAATTAATTAACTAAGCTATGTACATACGACGTCGCGAATATTAACGCATTAATAATATAATCTAAATTAGAAATCCGCTTTTCTCACCGGATTCATTTTATTTATTTCGATTTCAAGTCGTTCATTCTTACTGCTATAAATAACAGAAAATGAAATAGATTTGCTATATTCCATAGTACAATAGAAAAACGGTAGTCTGCAGGTGCAATATGCTGCAGACGCCTGTAGACGTAGCTCAAGGGAAATAAGCGTCCACTGCTTATTGATTCTGCATCTCAAATTACCGTGATGTAACTATACTGTGACATTGAAACAAGAGCTGATTGAATTACATATCGACGGTCAATTATGCAATGAAGCATGTCTATTATGAAGTTAAGTAGAATATTAGTTCAGTATTAAAAATGTTCTGAACTGTACAATATTATCAACTACACTTTTTTAATTCCCTGGCTATTCCACAGAACGTCGCTTCCGTAGTATAATGGTATTTAGCCTTTCTAACACAAAAAAGGTTTTTTTCAAATACTTACTTCCTAAGATTAGCGCGTTCAAATAAACAATCCCTTGTGCTTTAAATAACAAGTATGGGTATGAAATGTAAAACGAAAATATTTTAATATTTTATAGTTAATACAAATAACATTCGAAAAAAATATGACATGCACCTATTCATAAAAACGAGTATGTTCATAAAAATTGTAAAATTATTGCGATAAACATAGGTTAAATATTTTTCAGTAATAACAAAATGAGGTCATATTTTTATTTCATGTCACGTTGTACGGCTTTAGCTAAGTATAAAATATGGTAGAAGGCTACAGTAAAACAAGAGAAAACATTATAAACGCGAACATACGAGGAAAACTCGTTTTATGACCGCAGAACCTTTCGACGTGATCCCTCGGTAATGGAATGAGAAAAATAATTATAGGGTGGTTTAGTTCAAATTTGATTTCAGCCACTTCGTTCCAGTGCATGTGAGGGTTAGCCAATAGTTGCACGTTTTATAAATTAGCGATGGGAAAATACAGTTACAAAAATAACTGAACGTTTGGAGAGCTATCTTATTTATAAAAATGAATCGCAAAATGTGTTGGTAAGCGCATAACTCAACAACGCCTGGACCAATTTGGATAATTCTTTTTTTTTAAATGTTCGTTGAAGTTTAAGCATGGTTTTTCGGCGAGAAAAATTCGAATAATTACCGGGTCCACGCGAGCGAAGCCGCAGGCGGAAAGCTAGTTTGGAATAATTGTGTTTTATTTATTATTTGTAAACATACAGCTTTACAACAAATATAATTTCATATTATATGAATATAAAATTAAGATCCAGTTACTGAACAACGTCTCACAACTAACGAGTAAAAAAACTGCTTTAGGTGACATTTCAGGAAATAAGAAAAAAAAGGATAGCATTTTTTTATTCCTCTCTTCACATTTTAGGAATAGTTTTTTTTGTTATTCATGACTGAAAGCATTTTCGTTTGATTTGGTGATCAGTGTGCTGTGACTAAATTACTGCTATTTTAAAAGCGGTCCACTCAATTTCCTTAATTTACCGATATAACAAATCTTCAATATCCAATCATATTTGTTTCAGAACCATGCGTCATTTGAAAAATTTCGTAAATTTTTAAAAGTCTAAAAGAAAAAGCACTAAGATAGATGTTACTCTGTTTTCTACTGCAGAAACTACAAACAAAATGTATTCACTTTCTTTATTACATTATCATATCAAAGGGTTATCAAATCTTCGAGTAGGATATGAACACTTGAATTCCATCAGGACGAAACATCAACCCCATACAATTAGACCATGATAAATGGTTTGGGAAAAATCTCATCTAAATATTTAATGGAAATTTCCCCCACACTATTGCAGAATGCGTTTTCGCCTGCATAGGGTAGTATTGTTTCGGCCTGTCGCCATATTGGGACACTAATTCTTTTAGCTTAGTGACGATTAATTATCGTGTTGATAGAAAAATTACATGAATGTAATAATTACGTATAGTTTCATAGAAATATATAGTGTAATTTCTAGTTATTCTTCGATATTTTAACCATTCATTCAGAACATGTACCTTAATACGTAAAAATATACAATAAGGCCTTACAAAGCTTTGTAAAAAAATTATATTTTTGACGCCATAGCCGATCACATACAAGACAATTTCACTTGTTGATCATTATCATTATTTTTTTAAATGTTAATGTTATGCGATGTTAGGAGTTATAGTTAGGCTAATTAAGTTATTGAACTCATGTAATTTGAATATGTTAATATTCAAATTGGTACTACTGTTTGGTAAATATGAAGCGTTGGTTTCAGAACATGTTAAAAATATGCGCATCCATATCTTCTTCAAATTGTTTATTAATAAATTAATATTCAGAATTAATCAAGTAGGGGAAATTGAAAAAAAATGCATTACTTCAAAATGTCTCGTAAAACTATCTTAATTTTTAAGCTATACACAAAAACGGTTCTAAAGTTAACTTTAGAAATAATCCTAAAATATTGTATCGCATAGAATCGAAACAACATAATTGTTACTTCAAAATGCGTGTTGCACGTTACAGTAAGACAAGTGCATTGCAGTGTTGGAATTCAACACAAGGGGCGGGACCCCTCTTCCAATGCAAATAATAATTCTTCCCGACAATATATTGCACTGTTAATACCGCTAAAATGCTTCGTCCCCATTGTGTATATCGTTTATTTGGTTTTATTAGTTTGTTCAGCTTAAACCGCGAAAATGGCATCGATGTTTGTTCTACCTTGATTATGTTGTCATGCTAATCTGTAGTGCAAAATATTGGATTTATGAGGAAAATAAGTTTGGTAATAGTTAATGTTTTGAAATTTTCTTGCATAGCACATTTTGTTAAACCATACAATATTATTAAAATAATAAATGATAGTAAGACTTGTTATCTTCTTGTGTTTCTTTTAATGGAATACTTTTTATATTAAATAAAATAATTATTAAAGGTTTTTAATCGCGGTTAATATTTATAATATAATACATTATTTTGACTACTTACCCGACGTTTAGAACACTTTACAGCGAGCGTGGTCATGGGTGACTGAGATGACAGTTGTCATCTCAGTCAACTTTTTGACTGTTTCAAATTTTGTGATTACCTCCACTTATTAACACGCAGATGGTACTTGGAAAATTGGCTTGAATTCTTGCAAAATTGACTTACAGCATCCTTTTGACATGGGGTTTAAAATTTTTTATTAGTTATTCCCAATGTATATCTAAAGTCAATGTATAGCTAAAATTATTAGGTTCCGTAATGAAAAACTTTTATTTTTGCTTGGCGTGCTTGTGAGCTGGTTGGCTTTCTGAAACAGTGAAAGGCCGAAAAAAATTTAAAAACCTCATGTCGAGAAATTTTTTAAATTCTTTCAGCTCCAATGCAGTCGAGATAGAAAAGAATAAGTATTAGGATCCCGTATAATTTTCTAATTTCGCTCCTAAACCTTAGCTTTTATAGCTTTTCGGTTTCCCTAATGTTCAATGGCAGCTTAAACTTCGCCTTCCTGACCTATTTAAATGTAGCTATGTATATAAGCTGGCTATAAAATTCACTTGTCTTTTTCCCTTTCAGTCGAATAGAAAGAGACAGTTGCAACGATTTTGCAAGGAAATTGGACATCTTAAGGGCACATTCGCATAAGATGGTGATCAAATTTAAATTTTAAATCTATTGGAATTTTAACTGAAATTTGGCAGGCAAATTACAAAATAATATCAAATTATATTATAATTTACACAGTCGTTACTAAACATTAAGTTTTATTATACTATCGAATTAATGATTGAAAAAGAAACTCACATTATATTTCATTAGCTTCAAGCAATCTACGTAAGCCAGTATGAAGCTAACTAATTTTTAGATCTTGCGTCCCACAACATTAGTCTACAAATTCTGGAATTTTCTTGTAACGCTATTCCTTTCAATGTGAAATACCTCAGCCCTTAAGAAAACTGTATTCTGGAGGGTTATTCACGAATAGGTCGCGTGGCACCCTTAAATCACTTACGCGTAACAGAAACGGGCCTAACGCAGAAAGTTTCTGTATTTGCTCATCGGGGATTAGGAAATACGGAAAGATTTTTTAATATTGACCTAATTTCTTTCAACGATCGTAATTCTAGAGTGAAACGTGACTTAAAACATCCATTTAACTGATAAATCTGTTTTTCTTGTCATTTCACTTTGAATCTTATGCAGATAATTCTCTTACCTTTTACTACTCAGATATTTTATTTTCCTTTGGTTGCATGTAACACTACTACTTACAATTTTGTTTTAAATGAATATATTTTAAAATTACAATGAAAAAAAAATACATCTATGCGAAGCATGCGGTTCATCTGATGTTTAGTGACTGATCGCAGTCCATGAACATATTAAAGCCACAGATGCCTTGCCAGCTTTAAGGAGAGAATCAATGATGGGAAATTGGGAGAGGAGAAGAACAGGTTGGGAATACAGTCAGTGTAGCACTCAATTTTAAAACTAAAACCGAGTAAATCCTAGAGAAACAGAAAACTTTAAAAGATATCCAGTGATTAAGATTTAATGTGTGTACGTTCTCCGCTAACTTTTTACAAACGAACTCAGTTCGAGTTGTTAAAGTTCGCGAAACGGTGCATAAAGTTCGTTTGTAAACTTGTAGCGAGAAACGTGATCCCTTCTAGATTAACTTACAATACAA
Source organism: Phoebis sennae (assembly GCA_001586405.1). NCBI lineage: Eukaryota > Metazoa > Arthropoda > Insecta > Lepidoptera > Pieridae > Phoebis > Phoebis sennae. The sequence goes on from LQNK01001430.1 coordinate 4,996, forward strand.
ACTATCGATACTTTGTTGAAGTTTCTATTTATTTTGTCGGTACTTAAACTATACAAGTTCTTCTAGGCATAACATGTACACAAGTATGAACGTAAATATAAAGTAACACAAATATAAGATAATGCGAGAATTATAGTATGATAAGTTGCTTATAAATTCGTCTATTGCTATTTTTCGAAAGGATAAATGTGGATTTTAAAGAAAAACAAGCAAACTCTTATGAAATAAATTGATTATAATAAATAATTGATTCGTTTACCTGTAAGCAGTTATCACTTTGTTTGATATTTTTATGATTTATTTTAATAGTTTCCAAAGTTATACTTGCAGAATGTTAGAAAATAAGAAAGTTAATAACGATGTTGTGTATTACTGTTTATATTTTTTTTGATTATGTCAGTTAATGCGTGGATTTGTATTTTACCGAATAATATAGTTTCGAATCTAATTTCGGTAGTGCCTTTTCCTTATTGAGAACATTTATTGCTACTTTTAGTATAATTGGGTTACTAACTACGGGGACACTCGAGAGCAATTTGTCAAAATCTCTACCCAAGTTTGTCTGAGAAGTAACTCGGTTTCCTCTCATTAATTGGACCTTTTGCGATATAAGTAATTGCTGCTTAAGGTAGTTTTCCGGCGATGTTAGTTTATTTGAGTTGATTAACAATAACGAAATAAAAGTATTGTATTTATTAAAGATCCAGATTTTTCATCGACCGCTGTTCTAAAAGCTCATAAAACATATATGTATATTGTTTGGTGCTACAGTTTAAACATGAAAGTTTTATAATGACTAGTCCTAGACGTTCAAAAAAGTGTGGTCAGTGCATAATACAACAAGTGGACTGGGATTCTCCCTCAGCAGAAACAGGAACAGTCAAGAGAAGGTCCTCATGTCCAGAAAATTCATCAAAAATAAGAAGCACAGCTCATGAAGCTATCATAGAAACTCCCACTCCTTCGGAATCAAGTAGTGGTACCTCAAGAAGTCTCAATGGAGACGACAAGACTGATTCTCTTGTAGAAATAGAACAAAGAATATCTTGTATCATTAATGAAAACAGAACATCAAGCAATTCTGAAAGTGATATTGATATTTTTATCGACAATATTTTTGAAGATTCTTCTGAGCTCAATTTACTAAATAGTCGAAATGATGTCAATAAATGTGAACGTGGCAAAACTTTTATTTTGTCGCGAGATGTTGTTACAAAAGATGAAAAATGCCAAATTGCTTCGAATGATGACATATCAACCATTAAAAAGTTTAAGGAACGTAAACCTAGTACGCCTGCATCAATCAAAAGGATAAACAAATCGTTAGATGTTGTAAGAAATGCTATTGTAGCCAAAGATAATACAAAGATAAGAGAGGGTAAATCGAGTGTTCTTCCAGTTTACAAAACTTCAGTACAAGCTAGTAATTTAGGTTTAAGTGATGACAAGCAAAAAAATAAAGTCATATCAAGGTTAAAGTTACCATTTTCACCGACAAAAGCAATGGAAAAACCAAAAACACATTTTTTACAAGAAAGAGCTAATGTGAAGGAAAATAAGCCATCATCTTTATTGGCTTCTCCTGTACGACGGACTATATCGAATGAGTATGTCCGTCTGAAATTTACTAACGACACTATTATGCGAAGGACTATTGACGGGAAATCTATACCAAAAATTACCCCAAAAATACAATCGATAATTCCCGAAAGCCCGGTAGATAGTGAGGATCCTTTTTTAAATTTAAGCCCAAATAAAAAATATACTGTAACAGTGAATAACAAAGTGCGGTGTGATAAAGACAATTATGTCATATTTGATCCAAAAACGGGTTTTGGTTCTAGTCAAGCTTTAAAGTCTTCAAGAATTCCAGCCAAATCAGTGGCTGTGGATAAATCGAAGATTCCATTAAAATCTCCAGTTGGGGAAAATTCACAAAGTGCGTCTAAATTAACTAGTGTTAGTGATACGGATAGTGGTATATTATCTCCAAACTCTCCCACTGATACCAAAAATCGGACCCACTACGTCAATGCTGCCGTTTTTAGTGAAACTGCGAAGAAAAATGCTGCAGACTTGGATATTACCATTGTTGATCCAACAGTGGCGAAAAAAGCAACAGACCAGATAAAAGTAAGTTTTTTTACTTTCATTTATTTGTGTTAATTATATACCTTCCGCATATTATCCTGCCTGGTCATTTTATCAGTTTCCGTTTGAGACACAGTCAGTTTTTCCAAAATATCCATCGTATAAAACTCACTGCGTTTATGCTGAATCATATATTGAAGATAAAAAAGTAGGTTTTATTAAAACAATGTTTTTGAGAAGAAAATACAAAAATATTTTGAAAAACTCACAAAATTGCATAAAATCCAACGATGTTTTATGTATATGTAGATATTTCTAATGTAAAAACATGATAAATTGTTATAATTGATAATTTATTCGTTTCAATATAATTAAAATTCCTAAAGTTACGTATAAATAAGTAAAAATAATTTTCAATATGCCATACAACTAGTAGCGCCATCTATGTTGGAGTAGCGGTATCATCTAGCAACGTAATTTTTTACTGATTTTAATACAGTTTATAATTGACGTGGATAATATTTACAAAATATTATGGATTAGTTAATAAAAAAAAAATATTCTAAGATTCATCTCATACCTATGAAGTCACCATCGTTAACGTAGTACAGCTATTACTCACTAGGTGGCGTGTTTTTAAATTCCTTTTGAAAGTCTCCCCTCATTAAACTCTTCACGAGATGTATATCAGTCGACACTACCGCATTATTCGGGAGCAATCGTGCAGTTAATATCTAAATGGGTCCATTTGGTGCAAATAATGAATGGTAGCCGCGCGTGTTATGGGATCGCTTTTGTAATGATGGGGTTTTATAAGCAAAGGTAATTGCTGTAGTACAATCACCCAATGTTTTACTGCGCTAATTGTTCGGATATTGACAACCATTAAGGGAAATGTTCACTAAAAGAGTAACGTTTGTGTTTTAGACATTTTTTGTTTCAAAAGTATTAAACCCTGATGACAACGGATTTCATATGGTGTTGTGTGCGTAGAACAGATTTTTGTGAGCTGACTTAAGTCAGCTTCGATTAAATCATCAATGATGTCTACAATAGTTATTTTATTAAATAACTGTTTTTGTTCAATTTGGTTTACTTGTTTTATAAAAAGTAATCGATTGATCAAGGCAGTTAGGTGGCATTAGTAGTTAACACGTGCTATCATAAGAATCCACTAGACTTTTAACTTGCGATCAGCATTAATTGGAGATCTAGAACCTGAGAGTTTTTGATTGTTAGATTGAAAGGTGGGTGATTAACAAATTGTAAATATTCTTAGAGGATTTAGGCTAGATTTGGGACAGACCTTTCTCACTACAAAAGTAGTCCAATTTATATCGAGGAATGATCAATGTATATAACCGATTACTGATTTGGAACATATTTCTTACCTTCCTGGAAACCTTACACATTCCATCCTTAAGAAGATAAACTATTAAAATTTATACATAGGAACAAAGTTATATAACAAGCTTATCTACATAAATCCAAAGCCAAGAATAGTCCTCAGTATGGTGTCGAAAGAATGCATCGATGGTCTTATTTGTAATTTAATGTACAATCGCTAAGCGAATCACATACTACGCAGACAGTGAGAATCTGATGCCTGATTACTTAGGGCTTGTGGGGAATACGTGATCGAGTCGATAAACCCAGTTTACCTAGATGGGCTGAGATCTACTGCTTTGTTATAGGCAATGCGAACGTACTGTATGTCTTTAGGGTCTACAATTATATCTATAGATTATTTAAATATACAACATATTTTTTTCAATAATTTATTATTACACTACTTCTGAGAAAAAAAGATAATTAAAAAACTTATTTATATACTTAATTAAAGGGTTGAATAATAGGGTTTTATAAAATAGATATTGTGAAGAACCAGCAACAAGCTTACGTGCTAAATACAAAGAACACTTACAAAATTCATTCAAATTTGTTTGTCTACGGAACGAAAACCGAAATTTTTAAGTCTAGTACTAAAATGCTGAAACACTTTAAAACGAAGGTTTTGCGGGAAGCCACGCTAATGAGTGTAAGCGAACACAAACACTTCGAAAGGCGTGGACTGAGAGCCGTTCCTCAAGAGCCCTCCATATAAACGGGTATGCTCTTTTATCCTCTTCAAACTGTTTCACTTTGTTTGTAATCCCTGCAAATGACGCCGCCGTCACTTTGAAAACTCATTGTTTTTCATACTTCCATCTTCTTTGATTTTAATCTTGCTCTTAATTTAAGGAGATTGCGTTGTCGAGTTTTATTTGATCGTTATATGGGGTTAAGTCGTATCTTTATAAGTTAGCAAGTCATGTACTTGCAAGAATCAGAAAAGCATTTATACTGCTTCTATACCGATATAATTGTTATTAAATTTATTTGTTTTTCTTTATAAAAACAAAGTTTATTTATTTTTTCAAAAAACAAGCCATTGTACTTTACGATTTGTCAATTATTTTATTATATGAAACAAATATCAAATCAAAATTAAAACAAAAGTTAAATGTTTATTCTTTGTTGGAGATTCTTATAATAAAAATAAAAGAAAAATCCAAGCATTCTTTATCATTTCATTATTTAACCAATGCCATATATATCCAATAGTCAAACACGTCCATTTTAAACGTATCGACGAAAATTTCAAGAAAATTTTAACGTCCAAAAATAACGGCAGTAGACATTTTCTAGGAAAGACGTTTTGAAGTGAAATCAAAGGGAGCCCGGGGCCGTCACCACGCGCCTCACGCGCGGGGCCCGTAACCTAATTACTGGCAGACGTGTTGCCCCAGAGACATGGAAATAATCAAGTCTAGATCGAATATTCGATATTTAACTACAAATGCTTGGTAATCGTGATTTCCGGGCACGAGTTCGTTGTTTTATCATGGGCCGTGAGTGCATTCTATAATTTATACAATGCGTTTGAAAATGATTATGGATGAATAAAAATATGGTTATATGACGTTTCAACAAAATGTTTAATGTAGATCAATACTAATATCATACACGTGAAAGTTTGTGAGTCACTGGCGCCAAGCCAAACGGATTTTGATGAAATTTTATTTTATACAGTAAGGATTAAGTATAGGTTACCTTTTATTGATCTTCTGACCCCGAACCTAACGCGAGCGAAGCAGTAGCTATTAGAATATAATATTTAAGGTACATAATGGAATACATTATGATTGAGCAATTCTATCCTACTGATATTATAAATGTGAAAGTTTGTGAGGATTTATCTATGTGTGTTTGTCAGTCTCTCACGCAAAACCTACTGAACCTATTATGATGAAACTTGGCATACTTATAGTTAAGGGTTAATAACACATAGCCGCGAGGCGTGGCTAGTATAGAAAAATAAATTGGAATTGCACTACAATTTTTGAGGTTTTTAATATAACTTTTAAAATAAAAATGATGCTGTTTCAATGTATAAAAAGATTTAAAGGAAACATAATTGTGTCATTAGTGGAAATTTATATTCCGTGAATATAGCAGATAATTTAATTAAGTTATAGGTAATTAATTAATGGCATACTTTGTTAACAAAGATATGCATAATGCATGCTGGTGCATTGCCAAATTGAACAATATCATAATTTACTGGATACGCAAATTGTTTGGCTGCGATCCGTATCGGTTAATGTTACGGATATATTTGCTTAACAAACAATATTATTCATATCTGTCCTCACTGAATAGTAATTAATCAATGATTTTATATGGAACGATTTGGTCCAAGATTTGATTATAAATAATCAGAAAAATTAATACAGACGTGGTCCCATTAAATAAATATTTTCACCAATAATTAATATTCCATAGTAAAACACATTTAAAATTCATGATTTATCATATTTGTACATGAGTTTTAAGGTTTTGTACAAACCGATTTACTGTTTCATTTTCAAATTAATAAAAGAGATTCAGAATATTTAAATCGCTTCATTAAGTCTGAGATATTCTTCTAAAAGTTTCAAATTGTCCCAAAAATTTAATTTTTCAGATGATAATATGATTTTGAAAAGCGTGTCTATTTTATTTATAAGTCTATGTCGTCATCAAACCTTCTTCCGGCCGAACCTTGGACCCCAAAGTGTCTATTTACCGAGTGGATGAGGGTGCATTCATTTGATTCTTACTTACCTCTACCCCGCAAGTTGCACGTGGTGTTGGTTTTAACTCTGTCTCAACTGAAATATTCCCTTTGAATATAAATCTTAAAAGAAAAAGGACTGCTCAATGATCGAAATTCCACCGTTGTTTTTCAGATTTTAATCAAATATTTTTTTAAGATTTTAATTTAAGGGGAACCCATAAAACTGTGGGATACAACAACATTAAAACAGTATTTTATTGATTTCTCTTACGTATTTCAACAATTGTAATATGTTTATATATCTCTTTGTTACACAACAGGTATACAAATATGCAAACTAGTTAGCAAATTTCGGTGAAATTTGGCACGATGATAGTTTAAAAAACTAATAAATTCAAGAAACATAAGAACGTATCGAAATTACGCTTATAATCAGTAATATCTAATTAAATGAAAACACCCAGATTCATCAAAATCTATACATATAATAAAAGAGTAACCGAACCATTTCTGTACATTAAATATTTTTCAAAAAGAGTGATTGGTATGTAATATGTATGTTCCACAGATACCAAAACCATTCTTAGAATTTTTTTTTTCTGTTTGTCTGTTTGTCTGTTTATCTGTTTGTCTGTTTGTCTGTTTGTCTGTTTGTCTGTTTATCTGTTTGTATGTTCGTCAATCACGTAATAACTACTGGGTAGATTTTGATAAAATTTCACATGCTGATAGACCAATATTAGGTTCAACTTATAGGCTACATTTTATTTGAAAAAAATATTTTTAAGGGTGACTCTCCATACATGTAATCGGAGGGTAAAAAAATAAATTCGCTAATACATCATTAAATGAGATATCATTGGATAGGTCTTTGAAAATAAAATAGAGGTTTCTAAATGCGCTTTTTGCTAAAGTAAATATTTTTTGAGATATACGCTTCTAAAGTCGTAAATGTATAATACCACGTGACAATATGAGATTTTGGTTGATTGCGGGCATGCCTTTTTATACTTTAACGTATACGTTAAGAGTATAAAAAGGCATGTCCCCAATATCTATAGGTTAAGACGATAAAAACGCTTGATGAATTCTTAAAAACCCTCAAAAAATATAATAAAAATCTGCGCCCGTGGCTTCGTTCGCGTGGGCTAAAAGTTTAGGCGCGCGTACTGTCAGATTTTGGTCAAACCTATTTCAATAGAAAATTATAAAAAAAACTATAGACATGCGCATATATCAGCAGTCATGCGACCATAATTATTTTACACTTTTGTTATGCGCCTCTACAAAATACAGAAATTAGTAGCCCACGCGTGCGAAGCCGCGGGCGGAAAGCTAGTATAACATAAAAAAGGAATAGGTTGGGACACGAAATTGTGTTATCGACCTTCTCGTCTTTGCTTATATAGACGATCCGCTTGTTGTTTGTATAAGACGCTCATATCATGCTTTATTAAACTCAGGAAATATATTCAAGGTGAGGGTGATGGATAATTTACACGCTTCTCGACTGATATATGAACATTTTCTCCCTGTTTCCAGTCTCCGTAGTGTCATTTCGAAGACGTATGCTTCCCCAAAACAGCAATTATAATGATGTATATACTCTTTACGTCTTAACTTATACTATTATTAACCGACTTTCAAAAAAAAGGAGGAGAAAAAGGATCAATTCGACCTTTTTTTTACGCTGTAAGTATAATAAATTATTACAAATATTTAATTCCTTAATTTGATTTAAAAGGGAACGACACAAAAAGGTTAATTCTTACCCTAGTTTCTTTCATGGAAATGCCATTCTTTTCCTGAAATTTCCAAATTGCAACTCATTCTAATTGATTGTAATTGTAGTGATTCCTTAGTCCGTAACAAATTTCATTAAAGAATTCAAAGACTTTTCAAATACATTGTTAATACTTATAAATAGAGTGAAACGTTGTTACAATAAATGAAATTAACCCTAAAATTTTAGTGTTTGTTTAAGGACAATAAAATGTCCATATCCTGCGTGAGTTTATTTTTGTTTTCATTGGTGGCAGTAAATTATTTTCTCGTCTGAATTATGGCTGTTCCAAATGACAGTGCGTTGTTTTACGCCCCTAATGGGCAACCGTTTATATTATTTAGAGATATATAGATTTAATGATACACTTCCGACTTATAAATATTTTGAGTATTAAGCAATTTAATTTATTAACGTTTAATTATACGACAGTCCTAGTAAGTGTCATATTTAATAGTAATGGAACATTGTAAATTCCTTCAGACAGGCCATTTGGTTTAGTTTTTCGATCGTCAAGAATTTTAAGTAAAAGGCTAAATTTTAATAATGTCAATAACAATCTTTATCTATTTATTATCTTTAAACAGATAAATTTCAATAAGTTATGATTTTAAACGGTATATTTTAAATTAATCAGTAAAATTGGTTCATTCATTCGCACAACAAATCGCGTAGATATTTTATGTAATCGACGCCCACGATTCATAATAAACATCATCTGTTTGAACTTTAGTTTCAAATATTTCATCCTTTTACAAAATTATTATCATTATTATATTTATTTAATATGCTCTAAACTTATTTTTTTTTATAGAAATTAATGCAAAATAACAATGGTATTTGTCGAGTAAAAATATCTTTGTCTAAGAAATTCCATGTTAAAAATAGTTTTTATTCTAATGCTGATGGAGTTCAATAATAATTCATTTTAATTCCTGTTCTATATTTCAAAGGGGATTAATTTTGAGCGGTAAGTAGCTGTAAGCCGCTTCGTTACTTCTCCTAATTATACTGAACAAGCCCATCGATGTCTGAATTTCACGTTTTTATTTCATTTTACAGAGGCGTTGGAAGATTAGAGTATTAATTAGAGTTTTGTTTGAGATAATTAACTATAACTTCAATTTATAATCCTTCAATGATTTTTTGATATATGTTTAATCACAGAAGGCTAGGAGAAGTTCATATTTTAAAATTAAAATAGTCTTATAACGTTCACGAAATAGGCTTGCCATTTTGCAAGATACATAATGTAAATCGTTCAAAATCAAACAGTATCAAACTTCAAATGAATATCCTTTATATTTGTCTAGATCCCCTTTCTGTTAGTGACGGATGACAGGGGCGATAATTGGTATGATGGTACTATTCTGAGCGGCGTCACTGCCCTTCGTAGGACTAAAAATGGCTCAATCAGTCAAACGGAGTTCATGGGATTCGAATGCAACGTAAGTCATTATTTCCTGCGACTATTGAGTGGTGAGATTTGGATTATTTGATTAATTGGATGCTATAATTGGATGATGAAACATATTTTTAGGATTATTATCGCTTCTATTTTATATTTATTTCAAGTTCATCAGTTCGTTTATATAATCAACATTCACTGTGATTCTTCAGTTCATTATCTTTTCACGTCTTGTCTTCAAATATTATGTAATTTAATAATCGATTTCCGAATGTTTTGTAATTAACATACATTTTTGCTTAAACACGAGTATTGAAAAACGTTGTTTGACTTAAATAATTAAATTATTATCGTTTACTAATACGATGGTTATCCCTTTAGTCCCATTTCCTTTTCTTTACATCTTGAATCTTTGTGTTATACTTATAACTGTAGCAGAATCTAAAAATCCTTTGTAGCTTACGAGAAGGCTCTCAAAGGCACAGCGGTAAGCCGCCTGAAGAACATACTGTGTTTCACACACGATAAAATATTCAGATCTTTTTAAGCCAAGAAGTATGTAGTACAAAGAATTTCATAGGCTTCGTACTTGGCTTGTTATGAATTATATATCGCACTACATTGAGTTAAGAAAGTTACATACTAAGGAAAATATGTCAAGCCAGTATTAAATATAAATTAAAAATCTGCCAGTGACTTAGACTGCTCGCTCTAAAAGTAATATTAAAATCCTTTTAACAGTTTACACACCTTCAATAATGTATTTAGGACTAGTTTATCCGCGCGTCTTCCTAGATTAATGGCCTATGTCACAAAATTGTTTTTTCAAATCGGACAGTACCATTGCCGTTTAGAGTATAGTACATTTTCGCAAACATTAATGAAAAGTCCAGGGAGTACATACACACTAAGGAACCTTTCAACCGGCTGCGTGTTTTTGAGGGACAGCCTCAAATAGATTGCCCGTCGTATTTAGGATTCGAATACGTGAATCTTCTGTACGTTATTCAATTTGACTGTGGATATACATGTACAGAATATGCCATGTTAAAATAATAGATCTTTAAGATATTATTATTTAAATTTTATCAAATATATTATTCAAAGTCAGCATACCTCTTTTGTCCTTATAGTTGTCATTCATGATTCGAATTTTAATAAGATTAGTACGTAAGTACTTATAATTTTTGAGGTACGCTTATAAAATTGTGATATTTTTAGGTTATATTACTTTTATTATCATTAACTTAATGATATGCGTAATAAAAAATAAATAGTTCATGAAAGAAAAATAAAAATAATTCAATACAAAATAACAATCAACACATTGACTCTCAAATTAATATATTATTTTTACAATTTTATTATGTTGACCAATATTAATTGCAGCCCTTTTTAAAGATAAAAAATAAAATAACCACCAAGCTGTTCGAACACTTTCCAACTTTTTTATTTCAGAACAATTTCTTACACAAAACAATTTGTAATACAGTTATACATATTTAAACTCAGATGGCATATCTAGAAAAACACATTTTTCTGAATGAAAATAATTGGTCACCAGATGAAATGTCACATCCAGTAAAGTTAGGGAGTGCATCTGCATCCCCGCGGGACGATACAAGCCAGGATCAGGATCGATCCGCCCCATCGCAGTCGCGTGTCGAGCGTGTCCCGTGCGCCCGCCCGCCATCAAAGCCTTCGCGTTTAGGCGGGAAATCGGAACTTTGTTTACCCATTCTTTTTTAAATATTTCGATTCGATTTTTAAATATTTTGATTTGTTTTTTAATTATCCGTATTGGTTGCCAGTGTATGAGACTGATATGTGTGAACAATTTTGAGCTTGCGCGAACTTTTGTTAAACCGTTTTATCTAGGTGTATTTTAATAATAATTTTGGTTCTTTTAAATAATGTGAAATCTTTTAAAAATTAATATTTGTACTAGTGTATATATGACTTATATGTGTGAACAGTTGTGTGTGTTGAGTGAACTTTTGATAACCGTTAGATATATCGCGAATTTTTATGCTCTAGTTAAATGACTATTTTAATTAGTGTGAATTAAATGTAGCTTAATTATAGAATTTGTGTAAAATGTATTTTGTTGGCAATTATCGTATATAAATTATTTGTTTTATCAAAATTGATCTTTGATAACTATTGCATATTTGGTAACCTTATGGTATAGGTACGTAAAATACCTAAACATAAAATTTTATATGAAGTGTCTTGAAGTGTGTTAAAAATTACTTAGACCCGTTTTATTTAAAGAGTATAAGTAGGTTTAAAATATTCGTAGGCCAAAATAACGTGTTATAGAAAGTTCATTTTCCTTCCCGTAGTTTAAAACTCCCATTTGTTATGAAATTTATACCAAAACGGCGTATTTTGTAAATAAATTTTGTGGGTGGTGGTGGAGTCATATTTTCCTACTTGAAGTAGGGGAAATCGGTAAATGTGATTTTAGTTAGGTATGTTGATACATGTTTGTGTCACCTTATACCTTCTAACATGAGCGCAAACCTTATAGAAAATGGATGTTTATAGATAATGATGGATGTTTTATATTATATTTTTTGTTTCTATAACAAAAGTAGGTAATATTTGAGACGGGAAACAGAAATTAACAACATTTATACTTTTATTGACGTTTTCTACAGATTCGTTTCGTTAAGCTTTTTTTTCGATATCTGTCGAGTCGATATCAGTAAAATTGACAACCTCCTCCTTTTTTTGAAAGTCGGTTAAAAATGGTTATAATTGGAAAATAATACAAAATACGATTTCTCAAATTAATGTAAACCTAATCTATGCTGTCAAGCGCGGCATTTCTCCATCAGGCACACGTCAAACGCGATTAATCCCCGCACCCCACCCCGTGTGGAAGGGCCCTAATCCTTACACGCAACAACTGAATAATGTAGTGCATTTACTTCGAATAACATATTTGGTTATGCATACATGATAGTTGTAATGGTCGAGTGCATAAATATTGTTAAAGGCAAAGGCTTCAAACTTTACAGTAAAGCTTATACTGTTTGGTTTTACACTGGCAGTGATATTTTCAAATACGAGTGGCTCGCCCCGAACTAAACCTCGCGTTGTAATGTATAAATCGAGACCTTTCATTTGATACACCACTCTGCTATATTCATATAAAAATCGCTTATTTCATCCTCCCTATCTTCGTTACCCCCGATTTCGCTCATCTTTGAACTCAATATTTTCTTTTGTCTAAACTATTCGCCTATGAAATTTCATCAAGATCGGATAAACGATACTCAAATTATCGACGGAAAAAATTTTTTATACTTACATACTAACATACGAACATACAAACACTATCAGGCACACGTGAAACGCGATTAATCCCCGCATACCGCCCCGTGTGGAAGGGCCCTAATCCTTACACGCAACCACTGAATGATGTACAACATTTAATACAAACGACATATTTATGCATACAACTTATAGACTATGGTCGAACGCATTGTTGAAAGCAAGGCTTATTTCATAAAGAGTGAGTTTATCTCGGATGGCTTAACTTTTACAGGGCTTTATATTATGAAATTTTTGTTTTTATTTTGATTCAACTTTGGGTGCTACGAAAAATCATATGTACATTGAACAATATTCTTAGGCACTTAGAGATGTATTTAAATAGATTATTTTTTATAATCCCGGTACAAGTGACAATATATTTGCTCACATTTAAACAAAGGCATTGTGTTTAAGTGAAAATGTAGGCAAAAATGCTTCTCTGTAGTCGATTGTTGTAATCCTTATTTGGGAAGGATGAGATATATCACGATAATTGAAACTTCTCTACATCTATTTTCAACATTACAAAAGAATTCCATTTCTTAGTAATAAATCTAAACCGGCTAATTATAATTTAACGACATAAATTAAGTTTCTAGGAAGGTCTGTTTACAAGCGGAATCCGGATGCGACTGAAGACTGGTTGGTTCCGGTGAAAACCGTCAAAGAACAAATTTCTTTATAACACGAATGTTTAGTTGTAGTTGCTTTTATATGTTTGTCTTTTTATTGGAAGCTTTTATATATAAAAAAAAAACTATCCGAAGTTAGCATCTTTATAGAACTTATCAAAACACAACTGTAATTCAATTTTACAAACTCATAGAAAAACTATGATATTACTACATATTATAATACAAAGTCGTTTCCCGCTCTAAAAATAAAGAGAAAGGACGTCTGTCCCTATGTATTCTTACATTTTAAACCTAATTTATGTATTTTGTTGCAGTTTCATAATAAATATAGTTATTCCAGAGAAAAAATAGGCCTAGGCGGGGCATGTAAAAACATTAAAAAGCAATACACTTACTTAAAAATGCAGCTCAATGCAAGGTACATTAGGTATGACAGATTTTTCTGCAAAAAATAAACCACCGAAGCACATCACATAATTTTGGATCTCGAACATTTAAGCTTGCAATATTCGCGATATACATTTAACACATTCCATTGACCTCGGGGCTCCGTCCCTATCTGTGTACAATGAGCTTATCTCTTCGAATAATTGTTCCACTTTAGGAGTAATAGTAGCCAATTTCTAATAGATATCGTTTCTAGATACATGGTTTATCAGTATTGAAAAATAATTACTCGTGTTTTAAATGCATTTCATCGATCTTACTGTAAATTAGCTTGTGATATCTATACACAAAATAGAGCCTTAAGATACCTTGATAATTGAACTTTTATAATCTCTATCTCGGTATAATATTTTGCACTTTTAAATTCATATGACGTGAAATGAAATAGTTTAGCCTAAGCACTTAAATAAGGTTTTGTATGAATGTTCAATATTAACCACTTAATAAAATGCCTATTAAAAATATTAAACTCTATTTTTAGTATTTTTGGTAAAATGGTAATATCACAGTTTTTTTTAAAATAAAACTTAGATGCCGTAAACTTCGCTTGTATTTTAATAATAATATACAATTCATATAATGACTTGATTTGTGACTATTTTATTATTGTATTGTAGTATCTAGTTTTACTCAACACCAGAATTTTCGAGAGTGGCGTGTAAATTGATGGCACTTTGAATCTGGTCAATACTTTCTAACACCGCAGACCCACCCCTTCTCTCATTTTGTATTTGCAAGCGTAATTGCTTTGCACTTGACGTCCACCAAAGGGCCACCATTTGCATTTTAATCACACTGATTCGCAGTAATGTTACAACGCACACGAATAAATTACCTCAGATAACATTATTAATGCATCACAGGAGCATTTACCGCGTCATTGACAAATTATTGGGGACATTATTTTTAATTTAGAGATGTATCTACGATGTAAATGTTCATAGTACATTTAATTAATCGGCAATCTTTGTGACCGTGAAGTATTATAAATTGGAACAAAATTCGTTGTAATTATAACTATATATTCTGTATTATAAATGATACTTTTCTGAAACAAGTATATTGTTTTGAACGTAATTAAATTAACCATTCATTAAACTTTAATAACTTTGTCAAATTATGAAACCTTACTTGATAAGATTAAGAAATTACATTTTAAAACACGCACACGTCATCGAACATTTTGAAATTAAATTAAAGAAATCATCTAAATGTGCTGGAGAAAGTTAGAACAGTTTGTTATATCATTATTAATTACTGTTTAATACGTCGTTGTTCATTACAATTTAATTTTTAAAGCGCCGTTTCCTGCGTAAAAGCCTTTTTTCTATTAAACAAGAATGTTTCAATTAACAAAAAAGTTTTGATGTTTCGGAGATCATTCCGTGAAAACAAACAAATTTTATATCCATTTATTAGTATAGTCAAAATGCTTTGATCTTTTAAAACGATTTGTACTGAGCCTACAATCTTTCAACTCTTTACTCTTCTTTGATTCAAGTTCAAATAATGTTAAGATTATTTTTAAATGTTTGTTTATGTACAATTTGCTCTATGATATTAACGTGACTAGGGTTGATGCGATCGTTATGAGAGATATTAATTTCCTACGCAAAATCATTTTGAAAGTATTTATTAAAAATGTATATAAAGAGTTGAATTATTTCAAATTTTTGGCTTAATAGTACTACTACATATTTTAATGTATGCAAATGTTATGTACACAAGTTCATTCGGATTCAGAATCGCAGCAAACTAGTATCTTGTTACTCATATTTAAATGTGTGATCTGTCAACAATAGAATCAACTCTTTCGAAATTTGTCTTTCTTAAATGGAACTATTTATGACTTCCTTTATTCTATTTTGAACTGTCTCATATAGGATATAAGTCCAATTTGAGTTATGTTTATCCTACTTACCCAGAGCGCAGACAATAACTCATGTACCTACCGCAGAATATGACAGTTATTCCATCTTGTAGGGTCCCCGGGGTTTCTTAATATTTCCGTATAACTTGATATGACGTCTTAATTAAGGTTTACATGTCATCGCGTAAGCTTATCAAGTAAATGATTACTTTTATTAGTTACAAAATAATCTATTTATAAATATGTAATTATAGCAAAAAATAATAGATAAAGAGAGCATTGTTGATAATTATATATTTTCTATATATTCTTATTCTAAATCATTATTTGATAATAGAGAACGCTAATGGCCATAAAGGTTATGTTAACAAGGGTTCCGGTTCGAGATACATCCCGTCATACGATTTTTTTATTATTTAACTAAAATTTAAAGTTTCTAATAAGTGTAAGAGAATATCAAATAAATTTTCGAACTATTTTTAAAGTAATATTACCTACCTTTCAAAACGTATTTCCAATTGCGCCAATATTCAATATGATCACTGAATCGCATGATCTATTTTCGATTTCCCATTGAACGCGACACCAAAATAAACATACGTAGATTGTCAAGTTCGCCCGGTATATGGGGTGTTTGTCTATTTCTGAACTGGTAGTTATAGCTCCATTATTCTTTTTTTCGTCTAACGTACAAACAGGTTCGTTGAACTACGGTGACAGATCTCGGGAGGTGTACGCGCGATTGAATATAAATTGTGTTAGACTCAAAGGGTTTACGCTTATCTATTGATTGATTCATTTCAAATAGTGAGCTTTAGGGCCGAATTGGTTGGTTACTTTTTGTAGGGTATGAGATGGTGTACTATTTTCTGAATTGGATTTTGTTTCTTTTGGGATTACTCTTTAATTTAGTTTTAAGTAAATCGGGTTTTATAAAATGCAAATTGTATAAATTTTATTAAAATTAGTGGCTCGCTCCGAGCTACACCTCGCGTAACTATATATAAATCAAGATCTTTCATTAGATACCACACTCGACTATAATTATACGTTAATCGCCTAATTGGACCCCTATCTTGGGGTGCCTTTACATTATTACAATTTAACAAGATTTTGCACCGACTTTAAATATGCCATAACATATATAAAAAATATGGTCGAATTGAGAATTGCCGCCTTTTTTGGAAGTCGGTTAAAAATCTGTGAATGTTACGATTTATGAAATAAATATTTGGCACAGTTTATAACCATAGAAACATTATTTATCGTGGATAAATTTAATAACTAAATAGTACGCTTCTTAATTACTTTTATTACTGTCTTGCGGTCAATTGTACCCGACCTCATGTCATCTTCAATTCGTCATGTCATCGAAATGTAATAAGTCCCCTTCGAAGGCGGATTGCAAAGCTATTTACAAAGCAAGGGAAGAAAGGGGACGCGAAAGAAAATCGACTGGGAATAGCGGATCAAGTGACTTTCCGTTTATTACAACCTGAAATCTATATTGGTAACAGATATACGTTTCAGTGACCACGGTTTGTTTTAGTCTACTTTTATTTATAACCTGTTATTATTATCTCGCTTTCATGTTATAAATTTAACATAATATTATCTTTTGATACGGACGTATGCAGGATGTTCGGAAATGGAAATATATAACGACTAGTTGTTTCACGTGGCTTCACTCCCGTAGCGTAATATTAGCTTATAGCCTTTCTCGATTAATAATCTTTATTGTAGTACAAATATATTTATTCAAATCGGGCCAGCGGACATTAGCGCGTTCAAACAAACAAACTCTTCACCTTTATATTGTCTGTATAGATAATAAGGTCGTTAAAACAATGTACATATTGGTATAGTATAACATATAATCAACTTATCCAAATCCTTTGTGAACTGATGACAGTAATATGGCGTATTATTTGAAGGGTCGGGAGCCGATTTGACCGCCTGCTCCGTTAAAGATACGATTCAAACTCGAATTGTAAATCGATTGTGTTGTAGTCATTATCATCCAAATTCATTATTATTTTCTATATTTGTTATATGTGCTATAATACAATAATTGCTTAAAAGGGTACATATTAAGTAAGTTGATAAAAAAACAAAATCAAAACAAAATAAAGGAGAACAGCAAAATAAGACCCATTTGAAAATTTAGTGTCTTGAAAATTTGCTATCGAAACCCACCAGGCGTTATAAATCTGTCTTCTGTGTAGTTCGGTCGCCTACCGCAAGATGTTGCCAACGGAAGCTGTTTATGTTTCCTTGCTGGATGCGGTAAGCGAACATAAGTGTTAGTTAACATTGCCCTGGTTTCTCGCCTTTAATCTGAGCCTGTAAAATAATCTCAATAATATTATAATGATTACATATTAATTTGATTAAAGGTATAGCGTTCTTCGAAACACAAACGATAACGTGAACAGGCCTGACTAATTGAACACTTTCAGTTTACAGTACAAATTGCGTTGTATGAAAATTTTGATCATATCGGTGGCACCGAACGGTTGCACCGTTTGACACAGATTAGGGAGGAAAATGAACTTTATCCCACGACAATAGAAATTGTGATATTGGTTTTTATAAATTTGTACGCGTAAGGCGAGGGTGGCAATGTTTATTCACGCACAGCGATCGATCGGAGCCTCCGCGTGAAAATTGCAACCCGTCGCCGAAGGCTTTTCAGCTAAATTAATAGAATAACTGGAAATGATACGCGAATTTTATCAACTGTTTCAGTGCTCAATTTGATTTTGGTTTATATTCGATTTTAAATATTTTATTGGCCTATGAAAATATTGCACGTTACACATATCGATAAATTTGAGCTAATTATTGTTGTCATGTATAATATACGGTAATTGCCAACGATTAAAGTTAGTTTTCTTTCATAGAATTGAAACTAATTGGACATAAAAGTGTTACAAAAAGGTGCAAACATAAAAATACTGGAACAATTATATAAATGGCATGGCAAGAAAATACATGGAGCAGAGACTATCAAAAACACACCGCACAACCATACCAGCCAGTTTTAAAGTCCCCGAACCATTCGAATTTTACAATAAAGCAACACCGTTTGTACAGCGAACACTTTTATTTGTCGCCGACGAAAATTCTGGACCTAAGCCCATTCCGGTTGCACAAAACGGTCCCGAAAATGCCGCAAACGTCCCGGAGATTCCAGAAGAAATACCTGGCACATCGAAACGAGCCGAGGAGGGAGACAAATCGCCGAAACGGAGCTCATTTTTCTTTTCCCCTTCGAAAAGTTGCAAGATTCATGGGCGCAGTTTTTTCCGGCTTCAGACGAGCCCCAAGAAGTCGAAGGCGGAGGCGGGAGAGGTAGCCACGGGCAACCGCGGGGCCGGGCCTGCGGGGGCCGCGGGGCTTATCAGCTACGCTCCGGGGTGGTCCCTCAAAGGCGAGCATCTTATGAAGTGGCAAGAATCGGGAAAAACAACTATAGAGGTAACCACATACTTTAATTAATTAGCTATACACATGCGCAACAACATTTTATTTATTTTTTTTATAAAGTCACACAGCATCTTGATAAGATTTAATTATACAATACAAGTAACTATGTGATATAGCCAATTACGGACTTACACTATATAAACGAAAAAATAAACATGATAGAATATACAAAAAAAAATCTAAAGTAACAGTTTTTAATAAAAATAACACTAAAACAGAAAATCTACATGTAAATTTAAAAACAATGCCGCCTGAAAACAGATTGTTAAAATTCGATTTACATTATTATTTAAAATTATTTTTACAACAATAATAAGATTTAACAATAATAAAAGATTTCAAAAACCTTTATAATTTGCAATTTAATCACATCAGGGTCTTGTTTGGCAAGTAGTGGCATATCAATTGTGCATGCAAATCTATGCCGAGGGGTTTCGGGGGAACTCCGCAGGTCTGAGAAGAAAATGAAAATTTCAATCTAAACATGCCCTCAGGTGATTGCGTGAATGCCTTTGTATGTTTGTCTTCAGAAACCGTAATTTGTGCTCATGTAAGAGTTTAAAGCTTACATATTATAATTTCAATGCAGGTGTATTTTGGATATTTAGATAATTATCCAAGTTGCATATTCATTGAGATATTGTTATATTTTGAAATAATTGACATGGTATCATAGAAAACATTTTTATTTAAAAATATCCTGTAAATAGTCCGGTACTATAAGGAGAACATCAATAAAATATCAAATACCTATATAAATACCCATTACCTACCATTACAATTAAAAAGGCATCTTAAATCATCTTGTCTTAATGTAGTATTAAGATAACATTCATTTCGATTATGTAAAGATCGTTGTAATAAAACCTTTCACCCTGAACGTTATGGAATAAGCAAGCGGTCTTTTCATTCGTATAAAATCTTTTCCGACATTTTCCTGCAATAATATCGAATTAGCCGTCTCGCCTCCCCCGGCCTTTCTACTTTTTCTTCGCATGAAAAACTAATTTTATCGCACGATCTGAATTAAGGTATTAAGTTTGGTATATTTTGAAATAACGAATTCTTATAAACATAATATAATATAAGATTTTAATTCTTATACACTTAATAAAATTAGGTAAAACTTTTTTTATTCTTACTGTTATTTGTTTTTATTGGTACTTTTCTTCATAATGCAATTAAGCTATTTTAAATTAAATTTTCTTGAATTATTATGTAACTGTAAATATGGAAAATTAAACGTTTCAGAATAACGCGCAACGGTTCACATTATCGTAGGTATCGCATTCTATGATATATAAAATAGCGACTAAATGGGATACTTTTAATCATTCCTTCATTAGAACTCGTCTAGGAAAGTGGTACGAAAACTAATATTTATATAGAGTTGTCAGTCCCCATGATGGACGAGTATCTTTTGTTTTCGTGACAGTGGACATATTATTTATTCACCCCATCGAGCAAATAATGTGGCCATTTCCTATTTTTGTACCACGAGTGTGATAGATGTTCTATACGAATATTGAGCGGAAATTGAGATTTATTCGAAAAAGAGAAAAATATACCGTTTTTATTTTTGTAATTTTAGGAGTGGTCATATAACATTTTAGGATTTAAAGTATATAAGTTAAACAAAATTAGATAACGATAACGCAGGAAAATATTGTTGAACTAAGAGAAAGGGTGACATTGGCGTGAATAGTTCGTTAAGAATTTATACAATAGTTTAATTGCACTAAACTGTTCAAGTTATTTTAGTTCTGAATCTTTTCTCTTTACACTTGATGATGGAAATTTTATGTAAACATCAAGTTTCACATTAATTATATTATTTTTATTTTAACTTTATCTTAATACGGTTACATTCGGTCGGCAGCCTTTCGGCAATAAATCGTTATAATGAAATATTGTTATGGAATAACAAATGAATGTATATCTTCTTATACTGTTTCGTCTTTCCTAAAAGTAAAAATGATGACTAATTTTAAAAGCAATATGAGATAAATCAATGCAGCAATTCGGGGAGTTTTGACAGATTTTCTGGAGGGTGAAATAATTGTTATTGACATGAGCAGTGAAACTTGAAAGATCGGAATATGGCGAATGCTTCGGAAAGCGTCTTACACGGCTAATTATACAAAGGATGTAGTTAGGGAAGGGGAGTGCAGGTCTGTTGGTGACGGAGGTTAACTATCTACGAAAACGCTTTCAAGATGTTGAAATGTTAATTTACTTTATAACATAAATCCATACTAATTTTATTAAGCTGAAGAGTTTCTTTGTTTGTACGTAATAATTGCAGGAACTAGTGATCCGATTAAAAAAATCTTTTTGTTTTAGATAGACTTATAATCGAGGATATAGGCTAATGTAATGCGGAGGAAGATAAGTCGCGCGCAACATCTTGTGCAATTAAATCTACTTTAAATTAATGTTAATTGTTTGTAGCTTACACTCAAAAATATGGTTAAACTTTATTTTCGCGTAGTATTATTTTTATACATTTCCACAAATTCACGGTTTTAGGATATTCCTTTTTATTTGGTTAATTAATTCCATCTAAGACCAAATCTTATCTCTTAGGAATAGCTTGGTTAAACAGAATACAAATTGTTTGGTCAACCGGTAAATTACGTAAAATACTTCCCTACCTCATGGCAATAGAACAAAATCAATTTCAATACGACACACATTATGTTCAGATTACGCAGATTCATGTAGCATATGAGAAACTGATCAAGGCTGACTATGTATGGGTTTTCAATACTACTTTTGTATTCGACAGAAAATGTCTGTGGAATAACAATGCTAGTTATTCATTGATAGTTATAAAACATGTATGTACACTGCTATTACTTAATATTGAAGGTCTTATGAATATGTTTGTGTCTTGTAAAAACGATTTTCTTCATGGCCAGGACGTTATTGTATAGTATTATAAAATAACGAATAAACATACAATTTTATTGTAATATCATATAAAAGCTAATATGCATATTGCATACAAATTAATTTGTTGTGTGCCCACGAAATGTCCCAATTCTTTAAATGATTGTATTACATACATTTCTCATATATTTTATTTATATGATCTGATAAAAATAATTAATATATGAAAGTAGACAAGTGAGATTAATAGAAAATACATAGATTAAATTATAATAATACAACAACATAAATCAGAAAGCTTTGTATCCATATCTGAGAGAGTCTGTATGTTAAATGAAACGTGTAATCTATATTTAATGTCATAATAATTATTAACCTCATTCTAGGTCATGTAAGAGCCTTGAAGCAATGGCAGCGCGTTCCAATTACTGAGCAAAAACAATTGAAGCGTGGTTTAAAATTAATAATGATAGCAAAAATTTGCGCGCCGCGCCGTATCGAATATAGTAGGTTCAAGCTCTGCCTGAT
Source organism: Phoebis sennae (assembly GCA_001586405.1). Taxonomy (NCBI): domain Eukaryota; kingdom Metazoa; phylum Arthropoda; class Insecta; order Lepidoptera; family Pieridae; genus Phoebis; species Phoebis sennae. Next base: position 27,562 of record LQNK01001430.1, read on the forward strand.
ATTATCAGTATAATATTCATAATTTACTGCTAATAAATTTTGCTGTGGCTTTGCACTGTTTGAATAAAAGTTACTATACACTTTGTTTTTCGTACAAACATCGCATCGTCATGATCATCAGGAACACAACAATTAATAAATGTTCAAAATTTTCACTAGACAAACGCAAGGACTATCGGTTTAATAACAATGCTTAAAACATTCTTAAACGTTTATTAAAAATTTGATCACATGTTATCATGTAAAAACACAATCGTGGTTTGAGCATGTTCGTGACGTCACAGCGTGTGGTCATCGGACAGGAGACAAGGTGGTATAAATATCTGCTGGCATGTTAGGATTGTGGACAGGTGGGCTCGCTCCCCAAAATTGCAATGGAATGTGCAACCGCAACGTTGAGGCGATGCCACATGATCGGTAAATATCCTGTTTTGAGCTACTTCTGTGGTTTTTTCTTTGTAAAATTTAATTAGTTTCACGCCTTTGGAAGCTTTGTGACGTTACAGTTTGTGGTCATTGGATAAGAGAAAGGGTATAAATGCATAGCACGCTAGATTGTTGACAAGTGAGCTCGCTCCCTAAAGTTACAATGAGTGTGCGTGCAACTGCAACGTGGAGGTGATGCCACACGATCTAATCTAATGTTTTAAGCAACTTTGGTGGTTTTTTCATTATTCAAAGTGAAATTATTTTGCACTTTGAGAATTTTTGCGACGTAACATGTAGTCTTCGAAGAGTAGGCGGTTTAAGCATCTACTGGCATGTTAACAAATTGTGAAATGTTCAGGATCCGTAACATACGAACATGTAAATGGAGACAAGGTAGAGCCAATGATTGTAGAGGATAAAGCTGCTGAACTTATTAAAAAACGGTAAATATTCGTTACTATAGGTATTATTTTCTATCAATGATTAAAACCCAATCTTTTTACAAATTAGAACATTATTTACTTAGAGATTTACATAATTATAAACTTTATATAATACGAATTCCATTTAAATACTTAAAAGTAAAAAAATAATCATAAGTGCGTTATGTCCACACCTTTAGCCCGCTCATTGTGAGGCAGGAACGCGAACATCTTTTGTACACGTTCTGAATTAATTCGCGGTATCAGCGCACGTTAATTTTTATCGGACCGTGCAGACAAGGGAAACCCGTGCCTTCACAATTATAGAAAACCTTTATAATTGTCAATTTCGATATTCTGCACACGTTTTGGTTTGTTATGAATACATATAATTAATGAAAAGGTTGAGGTTGGAACTGCAAATTTGGGTTCCATAAACAATACAAGGTTACAGGAGGGATTAAAAAAGTCATCATACATGGCTAATACATGTGTATTTAAATTTCTTAATGTATTATAAAGAGTGGAATGCATAAAATTTAATGCATAATGTGATCATGAATTCCTTGAAATAAGTCGAACGTGCATTCAAAGTATACAATATCGATTATCGATAATTTGTATTTTTAATCATAAAGAGAATGTCTAATACAGGTTTTGCGAATGACAAAATGTATCTCTCAATAATTTAAATATGGCTCTGTATTAAATGATTTTTTCAGCTTCTATAGAATATATGTTTAGCTATTATATTAAAACTATCTTTACCCAAACAATTTGCGAGGGGGAACTTGCGATTCCCCTGTTGTTTTTACATTACGGCGAACAATACAAACGCGTAGAAAACCTTTTTATTTTCCCATTGTTATGATTCAGATGCGGTGAAAAATAACTACAGGAATGGATAATTTTCCTCACTTATCTACATAAGGTATAAACATTTACTAATAGATTTTATCGTAATTGCTAACGCGGGACGGAATCTCATTAAATTATGGCGTGAATCAACTTTGTTATTCCTTAGTCTGTTGCGTACGTACAAATTATCTATTAGCGATCGATTTATCATAAATTATCGATATTGTCAATGAAGTCGTGTACTCTCACGTCTCATGGTTTTACACACGGCCATTCTTCAAATCGCGTGAATGGGAGTTTAATGCAACGCTCAATGAATATAAACTATCATGAGCCGCAAACTGTCACGTTGTAATTAGCATCTAACATATGGTGCTATAGTCTTTTCCCCCGTCTTTGTTATCGTTCCTTTTTTCAAGAGAACATTCGAGAATATATCTCACGTATTCGTTTCATCGAATGACGAATTAGTTCTCAATTTCAAAACAATCACATAAGGTATATTTAGTCTGCTATAGATAACCTAAAATATTAACAGGAAACCTATAACTGCGATTGTATATATACGTTGTTAATGTTAAAAGTAATTATGTAATTAAGGTTAATATAAAGGTCACTATGATTTAATGTATAGACCGAGCTTGGCGAAATATTTGATGCTAAATATTGTATCAGGTTTCAGAGTACAGTACGGTCCAGTAACCTGACATGTCAATTAAGAAATGTCGACCGTCGTCTGTGTTCATTTAGATTTATTTCAGCTGTTAATAAAATTATAAATGTGATACATTAGGGCGAGTGTGTTTGTGGTATAATGATAAAAACGTGATATTGGAATTATTTTCGGGTGAAAGAATTCGTGTCGTTTTTTGGTCATTGAATTATTTTATCAAATAATAATTAAATAATTTTTTTCACATTTGGTATGGATTCGAAAATTATTACCGCGAAGTGCTGAAGACTTTATGCATTAATATAGGTATTTTAAGTATGTTGTATAAATACAAAGAATTTTAAAGAATTTTTGGTTTTGTGCATTTTAAAATCTGAGGGTATAATTATAAACTAATTGATATCATTTTGAGATTGTTTTGGTTATGCAAACTCTATCAGAATTAATATGAGTTTTCTTACTTTCTTTTCAACTAAGAAGAAAAATACTCCTCCAGTTTGATCGATTAGTTATGTTTAAATTTAATTTATAATGTTTCGGAAAACATTATCGGATTTCTCACAGATGCATCTGTAAGTTCAATTGGATTGAGCTTTATGGCGTCAATAAAATTTAATATCGCGCAGAGAGGTTCAATGGCCACCAGATTTCGAAATCAAATGTATGCGAATTAGTTCGGTGAGCTGAAATCATTTGATGTCCCCATAATATACGAGTATAATATATTATTCTTTGAGGTGACCGTTCCATCGCGCAAAAAAGCATTGACTTGTAACAAATAAACGGATGTAAAATCAATAACCATTTCAATATTTGGCGCTCTCAGTTCATTTTTCTTATTTTCAGGATGTGTAAAAACTTCTCAAGCTTTTGTTTTATTTATGGTTTTCTAAATAAGGTTCGAAATAAAATATTCCTTTAGTCACATCTTTTTTGTTAATTGTATGTAAACCTGTACATTTAAAACTAATTACTAAGACTTTTTGATGCAAATTTTTGAACAAATATTAATAAAACCTACTATTACGACTTCCTTATAACAATAACAATTGTATTTCTATGTTTATGTGTCAATCACGCCGCAAATTTTGAAAAGATTCTGATTAACTTTTATATACTGATAATTAGCTGGATAAAATTATCGTGATACCGTTTATTTATTTTAAGACCCTGAATTAAACGCGAATGAAGCCTTGGCCAGAGGCTATTATATATTCCTAGCTCCAGATACACCAAATGTAACTAAAATGTAGCATTATGATATTTTAGCATTCGGGACACGCCTCATTAACGGTTCATTACATTTCGTCGTTTAATTGGCTTACCGTTGCGTGTCGTGCCTGGAATCAAAACGAAATCAATTAAGATCTGCCGATATAATGATTTATTTTCAAGTGATATAATTTTACTCTGACTTTTATAATCGTCAAGAAAATTTTAAAATTCATTTGTTATACGAATGCATATGCGCCGCTTTTGTGCAATTTTTGTTATTTTAATATATTTTATCACCGTTATGTATAGACGCGCTTGGCATTAATAAGATTAAATTAATCCTAATAAAACAACTTGTATTGATATGGAAAATTTAAAATTCTTTAACTAACTGTCATTTGTTTCGAATTCTGTTTTGAAATTCGGTAGAAAAACTCTTAACTACTCAATTATTTTTCATAATTGAGAGATCCCTTAGTCTACAACCTAATTTTCTTTACCGGACGTCATTTATTTCGCAATATTCACACCCTTGTATCATAAATCTATGATTTGTTTCAAATTGTGCGGTGCGTAGGCCCGCCTCATCCATTCGAGGGCTTAATTGTTTTGAGCACACTATATTATTTTGATTTATGGCTTGTTGATTGTTGCAACTCGATTACGTAGGGTCTTTGTTAAGCATTAAATTGAATGAAATGAAAAATAAATTAAATCTGTCGTCTAAAGTGGAGCGACGCGCCTCCAAAGAATACATCGGTCGCATTGTGTGAATTGACAATAGAACCAATAAAATCGAATGCTAATCGAATTACTAAATGCGTTTATCAGTTTGTTTTTATTTTTGTGCTGCCTCAATTATTTGTAAATCAAAATGTTTTCTATTATTTAATTGCTACTTTCTTGAAATTATGTTTTACTTCTTGGACATATATACCTATATTATGTGGACAGTATATATATTCGATATCCTAGTGCGCTATGTAATAATTGCCTTTTGTTAAAAAAAAAAACCGAATTCTTAAAACTAAGAAGAAGAAAATAATTTTAATTTTTTTAAATTAATAAAACGTTGCCTTCATCTATTTACAATTAAAAATTTTGCGCCGACTCTGATAGATTTTTTGAAGTCTGTTAAAAATACACTTCAAGCTTACGGGCAAGTATATTATGTATAATTTGAATTGAGTTCAAAGACAGTCTATTCTAGGATCTCAGTAGTCAGTATCGGTATAATAATAATGTATGCTAGATTTACAGAGAAGTTAATAAATATATATTTAATAATAGACATGTGTCTATTTTCTTTGTGGTAGAATGCTGAGTTATGCGAGTTATTAGCGATTATTTATCGCATCAGATCATAAAGAATCGACTTGTACTATTTAGCGTTAATAAACAAGGAAAAGTTTGTAAACAGAGTGTATTTTAAATATTTATTATTCTGAGTAATAGTAACTATTTTCTGACGGCCTCATTACTCTATAGATAACACACCACGTATAATTCAGTCGCTAGGAAAAGCATGAGTCAGGGAGTGAATCAGCCGCCCGATCCCCGGTAAACCTGGCCGAAATGTCTGCCAGACGACATGAATAAGCGAAGTTCAATAAAAGTTTCGGTTACATGAAATTTATGAACAATAATATAGTAATTTGATGCGTTTTTTGGCGTTTTAAAAAGTCTTTACCCATTCAATTTGTAAACGACTTACTTATATAACGAGTAAAGTTTCAATTGTGTGAAATAATTTTGCTATGAAATGTTTTATAATAAATTCAAAAACCATCCAAGTGATAAGCCCATTCATACGAAAGAAATAAAAATAGATATATTGCAATAAAACGAGAACCATGTGTGTGGTGCAACACACTTCAATCACAAGTAACCGGCATTGGGATAATAAAAATCTTAATTCATCAATAAAGTACGGATGCATTTAATGTGATGGTATAATTTATAGCTTACTTCTGCCTGCGCCTTCACACAGGTTAAATTTGGGGTCTATAAATAAATACAAAGTATCCTTTCACCTAATCCTATCGTCAATTTGTGTGCGACATTTTATCAAAATCGTCGTAGTAGTTGCGGCTTGATTGAAACAAAACTCCTAAACATCCAGATTTTTAATCTATAAATATAATAAAACAGTAACCGGACCGTTCCTGTACATTGAATATTTTAAAAAAGAGTATTTGTTATAAAATATATGTATTTTTATAGATCCCAAAACCATGGCTACATTTTTCTGATTGTCTTTTTGTGCGTTTATCCGTTTATACATATAATATCTCGTAAAATATTTATTTTAGTAAATAGCTACTTAGAAATCTCTTTTTCATGTTTAAAGGCCTATGAAATGACACCACATTTAATATATTTGCAAATTTATTTTTTTTTACCCTCCGGTTACATGAATGCCATCCCTAAAATCATGTTTTTCAAATAAAATATTGCCTATAAGTTGAACCTAATATTAGTCTATCAAGCTATTAAAATGTTATCAATGACTGGCCAGTTGTTTTTACGTGATTGACGCACATACAAACAGACAAAGATAAAAAATTCTTACTATGGTTTTGGGGTATATCACACACACTGCGCGCGCCTCTACAATATATAATTTCGCAGTCCACGCGAGCGAAGCTGCGGGCGGAAAGCTAGCATCCAATAAAACTGTGACCCAATTACGATTGTATAGTCTCAGAGCTCTATTATTTACGGAACATTAACGCATTCGCTTTTATGCAAATCGCAGAGTTGACGAGTTTCCATGAATGACATAGACATTATAATGGAAATTCATCCATATAGTATGTAATTGAAGACATTTTCCACTATCTATTATTTTATGTTTATTAAACACTGTCTTTCTACTATAAAAACTTCTTATACTACTGATTATTCACTGTTTATTAATACAACGTATAAAATATGTATAACAGATAAACAATTTTATAAAAGGTGTTATATTTAAACATTGTATATAATTATGAATGAAAAGAATTGTCACTGTCTAAAAAAACATTATATATAATAGTTATTATTTACACGTATACATTTAAAAATGTTCAAAACTTTTCACGGTAGAGCTAAAAGTTGATAGCGCGTGATTGCGAAACGTCTGTAAAAATAACATCAGGTTAACTTCTGTATCACCTGTATCTGTGAGGGAAATTAGGCCAAGACATAAACGTGGTTTCGATACATCGAGATCTATTCTAAAATGAAGCAATTTGTTTCGGAAGTAACTGTATTTAGCGCTGAACTAAAACACTTCACTTATTATAATATATGGGGTGTTTAATTCAGATGGTATAAGTATTAAGTTAAACAATAAATATTAAGAACAAATGAATATTACTATAATAGCGTTCAATCGACATGGTAACGCAGGTAAAAATAAAGTTTGTCCTTGTATTCCATAAATCAAAACAAACTTTCCAAACTCTTATTCACTTGTACAGGTAAATAGTACAGATGAAGTGATACAATTTTTATTCAAGTCCCAAACGAGTAGTCACGCTTCCCTTTATCCGTTAACAAAAGGTCTAAATACGTCGCTAGGTCAAGTGGCGGTCCCGGACGCGGCCTAACAAAGCCTTTTTTTTGTTCTGTGACACGTGAGGGTGACAAGATCTCGTGAAGGAGATGATGCAGTGAAAATGTGATCTTAATTAGAATATATTTTAATAATTTTAAACGGGATTAAAAAATATGGTACGGTGCTTTAAGCCCTTGAATACACTGACAGAAATTGTCACAATGCAATTTTTGTACGAAGAAATCATCCGAAAACTGTAGGCTATCGCTAAATTCCTTACAGCTGCTATTGTTCCTAATAAGTATAACTTAGGCTTATTTAAACCAAATGTAAATAGGTACTTATTAAGCACGTATGCTCCATCCTAGACCACGTTATCACTTAAGATCAAGTCAAACTTTCGTCAAATGCTTGGTTAATCTAATATAAAAAAAATACTGCAAGACGGAATAGAGAAGTGTATGAATAGCACATTTAAATTTTTATTTATAAGTTTAACTACATTTTCTTAATTATTTTTCAATTTTGTGATATAGAACTCAGTCAACGAAAACAATAATCGTGAGATCGCTAATACAGATAGTTTTTAACCCATTTATTATTATATTCTTATAAATAGTGAAGGATTTATAATTTCAGTTATAGCTGAAATTAAAGTGCAGTATATTTACCACCTGCTCCATAGTAAAGCTGCAAAGCTTTCGGGATTCTGTTAGTCACAAGATCGCACGCGCAGGGGCTGCGCGCACTCGCCGCGCGGCTATATTTAACGAGTGTCATTTCGATACGATACATGTCAGTTTTGTGTTACAGTTCTTATTTTGTATGATTCTGAGCAACATAAGGATATTAACTGAAGAAGAGAAAACGAAAAAAGATTTATGTAAATCTCACGGATATTCCCGCTTAAAAGTGTCTTAAGAAAAATTTTAAAAGTTTATCATACGGTCCCTATTGTGTCAATAAAATTTATCATTTTCCTTACGAGGAAATGATACTCTCAACGTGTATTGTTAATGCATCGTAATTTTGAAACGTACGTCCAATATAAATCAACTTTAACAAAGGTAAAAAATTAGCAAGGAAAATAAAAAGCATTTTGGTTTGTGAATTGGCGATTCAAATCAGATGTTCGTAAGGTCTCTGATAATAAATTACTAACGGTAGGTCGGGGCTTCGACGATTTATTGTAACAACACAACTGCGCAAATGTATTACAATACTGACAGGATTTATTAAGAACACGTGTCTAATTATACTTTTAATTAGAAAATAACTTGAACAGATTTGCAGATGCACTTGATTGTTGTAAAAATAAAGTTTTTATAACGTTTAATTTAGCAAGCTGGTTTGTTTGGAAAAAAGGGAATTTGTTTATATCGAAAGAAAATTGTTCAGTCGTACCATTTAGTTTGCCGAACCATGTGGCTGAAAAAAAAATATATATAAACATAGCTTTAAATTATTATCAAATAAAAAGTCACTGAAAGTAATAATTTATCGGACAATAATAAACATTTATTAAAGACTTTTTCGCTTCCCATTTTCAGACTCCACCCTTAGGTATCTTGTATCTTATTCCGGATGTGAGTTCTCTATTGAGTCTGTATATTCCTTTTAAAAGTTATGTACTGTGAACGAAATAAGATTAATTACAGGTCCTTTTATTACGAATTGTATAATGACTATAAATTGTTAGAAAATCTCATTCCAAGTTGGCTGGAAATGTAATTCTTAATTAAAAGGTCTAGTCTGCGGATGGAAACCTCTAATACGTCTCTTTTGTGTGAGCTTTAACCTTGATTAATTAAAGTCTTATATGGCATACACGAAAGACTGTCTATTGGAAGCGAAACTAAAGCAAGACGATGTTGACAAATGCGCGCCGCCGTCCATACAGTTACCTACTTCGGTACTATTTATAAAACCAACGGAAATGTTTAAATACTCCGCCAAAGATGATTGCGTTAACGATTCAGTGTTGTTAATTTTCTACGATTAAAAGAAACGTATAAAAAAGTTCTTCAGATATTTATGGAAAGGTTTTTAAGAAATGTTTTGTTGTGGCACGTTTATGTAGTTTTTAATTCAGAGTTATAGGAAAATTGTATAATGACTATAAGTTGTTAAAAACTGGGTTATTAATAAAGAGATCAAGGTTGGATATTCGCACATCCTTTAAAAGGTCTTAGCTATCATAAAATAATACCTATGCTGATATTTTTTTCAGGCAGGCAGCAAAAAATATCAGTCATCGATGAATGAGTGGGTAGTAGTGACGTATTTTCTTCAGGTCATTTGCACGAGTTGAAATAATAATGTAATTTGAAAAAATGTTAATATACTCGTTGTATTTAGACATATACTTGTTCTGTATTAAGAAGTTCTTATTAAGTTATTTAAAAGGCAGCTTCACATTGCCTTACTAATTAAAAACATATAATAGAACACCGGTCAGTTAAGGTCGTGACACAAGCACAATAAAAATGTCGCAACTCCTTTTACGCATCTAATAATCACGTTTTCGTGCGTTGTTTTATTGTTGGAAAATGGTTGTTTTACGATTATGTCACAAGTTCGTTGCTCCGGCGCACCTTCCGCGCGTATAAATACTTTGTGTCGAACATTTGACAGGCGTAAACAAACACACATCCGATGCTAATATAACACTTTTAATGATCTTTACGACTTATTACGCCACTGCTAATATAGGTTAGCTGTAATGGTTGGCCTCTTTTCTGAATCGCAGTTTAAGATTTAAACTGACGTAAACAATAGTTTTGATATGTGTATTAATAAACGTGAAAAATTTGTAGACAATATCACATTTTTTTATAAGAGTTTCATTCTAATATTTTTGATACCTTTTCTTATTTTAATATTTTAGAAGCTTCCATGCTTAGGTAACTTAAGCATTTCTATCATACAAACCTTAAAGTTAGTAAAATGACAGTGAATTCGTTCTACCTTGCTTAAATATTAGAATCTTTCATATCTTGATTGTCAATCTAAATATATTGTTCATTGCCACAAAGACTTTATTAATCTAAATATTAACTACGAATTACTGTTATTGCAACAGTCAAGTTAAAATTGAATATGAGTCTTCCATCATTGAGATCTTGTCTCCGTGCCAACGATGAGTTTCGGATGTCCAAACGACAGTTCAAAGACGTGCTAGAAACCGTTCCTGTTCTCTATTCCTGTTCCTCTACTAATAGCTGTTTTAGTTTTTGTACTTTAATGGACACTTATTTCCTGTTTAATTATTGAGAAAGTATTTTAAAATTAAACCTATAGTTAAATCATGAGAAATGTGGATAAAATAAGACGTAAGTACATAAATTTCCTAAAGCACCGCAGTTTATTTCTATAATTGTAGAAAATAAGGCGAAATTTTCTTTGTCCTCACGGCTCACCCCATGTAAAAAACAAATCGCTCGATTGTTACTATAATTAGGCATTGTAGTAAATTGCGTAAACAAGGCTCGACGATAAATAATAGCTAGGTGTTGCACTCGATGTGCCCACGCGGTACAGAACCCATAATTACCATAAGGTTTATCTTCATGCAGCGTTGATAGTTTATGCCATAGAGTATAAAGACATTGTGGTATTTATCGTAGAAAAATATTGAAAATAAATAGATTCATTAAATATGTTGTAATTGATTTGATTTTTATAACGGACAGCAAGTATTTCGCCGCTCTTATTGTTATGTGAAAAACTTAGATAATAGTCATGTTCTCTGTAACTTTTATGGATTTAATGGTATGCATATTATTAATAACTAAAAGCTTTTTAATGTTAGGTATGTGTTTGTCCAACTTAATGTGCTATACCGGCGAATTTAGAACGGAATTCTTTCCCATACATTTTATTATTTCGTGTAGGAGTTTATCTCTAAACGGAGAATATGTAATTAAATCAACAAATAAATATGGGATATATTCCGCCCACTAAACGGTACTTAGTCATTGTTCTAGCTGTTCGTACTTTCATTTCAATAGATCCGATGGCGCCTACACTTCACTGTAATTATGCAGATTAAATATTAACAGCAGTGTCAGATAAAACGATGCTTTGTTTGAAACACGATTAACGTTTATTAAGGTTTAACATGAGGTAAGCCAACACGTTCTATCTAATAGATTTTCTAATCTGTAACTAAATCATTGATTTCTAAATGTATAATTCATGTGTTAAATCACGTACAAGAAAGCTCTAGTCCATTAAGGTTATTATTAAAAGGATATGTGTTATAAAATCAGCTTGCCACCACTTGAGACCACAGGTCTCATAAGTTTGTTAAGTCGCGGCAGTCGTGCCCGACAAAGCAGATTACCGACACTATACAGTACTCCCGTATCATGCTGTGACGCAGTCTCGCACGACGTGGGTGTAGGCGCCTTCCACTAGTAAATGTTCCCAGAAAAGTTTATCTCGACCGACGTACCCATTCATTCATGGCCCATGACGCATACTCAGAATACACTTCTGAAACTTGTTGATCTCAGTATGAGCGCAGCTTCATGGCTCAAATGAAAATGGTCGCGAGAACCTTGCATTACAATTGTAAGGAAAACAGACTGATTTTTATTTAAGTACGAGCTGAATGAAGAAGCAGTATGAGTAAGGACTAAAATATTCGGAAATATTAATGTTGCTCAGAATCTAAATATAGCTTGTTGGATATCAATCAGTAAGTTGTTAGACAAGTGATTGTGAGATGTAGTAATTGTAGAAAAAAATGATACCGACGTGTATCCGAGCTCCCCGATCAATCCAAGGCTCCACGGATGATGTCACGCGGCAGACGCGCTCTATTGTACAGGTATTTTTTGTGATATTTATTAGTATCAATTTATCTGTATTATTAATAATAGACAAACATTTTAGTTTTGATTTTAGTTGATAAATTGATAATTTACTAATGGTTGGATTTTTTTTCACCTGTAGCATGTAACAGTATCAGTCATTACAATATGTTTTATAGTTAACTAGATTCTGGCCGTGGTTTCGCTCGCATTCAGGGTCTCTAGATTAAAAGAGGGGGAGAGAAATTTTTATACATCAGATGTTAAGTTGAAAGAAGGCAAATATATCTATCTGTGAAAACCGTATTCGAATCGGATCAGTAGTTTTCATGTTATGCGCGCACAAACATATGGAATACAGACAGAGAAAAACAATCTAACCACCACCTTACATCTCCCGCTGATTATTTTTTAAATATCTATAATGTACAGAATTTCATTTCTACAGTTTTATTATATGTATAGATATAGGAAAGTATTTGTGTGTAAGCAAGCGTCAACAGGCAGCCATCATGGTAGTAGTACTATGATAGTAGAAGGAATCATAGAGCTAAAGGTGAATTACCCTAGAAACTATCGTCCAGCAATTAATTATAAATAGCAAGTTAAAATGTATGCACAGTGCACACTGATACTACGTTGGCTGGTGGCCAAAATTATTCCAAGTTGTGAGAGTAGGTGCGTGTTTACGTTTGACTTACGGAGAAACAGAGATATAATTTTTTTATTACCCTTAAATGAGGTCAGGTTCTATAAACGATGGTTTGGTTGAAGTCAGAAAGTTGTCCCTTCATAACGTCGTAATCCTAATATATTTTTAGAAAAGTGTAGTGTGTAATTTAATACGTTTTATGCAAGAAATATATTTAAGTTATGTATTGTACATCAATCAAATCGTAAAAAACTTTATGCGACTGTTAAGTATATATTATAATGTTTTAATTTCAGTTGCACAATTAGTCTGGATGACTTTACATTTTAAATTATTATAATTAAAATGTTGGACTTATAATAAAATATAAAATATTCAATATGTAATGATAGGAGTAATATTTTGAAAAACAATAGAATTGCATATATGAAAGCATTAGATGCAAATAGTTCATGGTATTGAGTCCAGCCGAGCATTGGTTCTGCGATATTAAAAGCAGTACGACCTCATTTCTCCTCCTGGCTATGTTTTGGACGCGTTTTCCTCGTCATTGTACGTACAATTTGTTTCAAAACCACCAATGCATTAGAAAAAATGATAATTTTTTAGCTGAATAAGAAAATTCGTTCGGTGAAAAATATCAATGCGAATATAATACAGCCAATTTGTTTGTTAAATCTTGCAAATCCTTGAAACTACCGGATCGATGTGAAAAATTATTGCTGATACAGCCATGTGCATAAGACTATCTTGCTTTATGGGCATGAAATTTAAATAAAATTGCAAAATTTAGACGTTTCCTCCACGACATAACTTTGCAAAAAGTTGTTTTAATTAGTAGTAGTATCGATCGATGAAATATTACAGGACGCTTTGTAATTGTTTTTGCAAAGTCAACTTTAATTTTCGGCTCGTTAAATTTACTTTTCAAAAATCCAATGCTGCAGTTTTATTTCCATCAAATCGGCCTCGAAACTCCTTTCAACTTTTTTAATATATTGATATACCTCATAGTTAAAAACTTTGCCCTACATATCCATTTCAAAAGTTCAATATATTCAAATCCTGTATAAAGGCAATGTAATATGATTGAATACTAAAATTGCGTCTAGTTGGCGTTAATAAGGATGAAACTTTGTGAAGGCGTAAGATCAGTTAGCCAGATGATCTCTGTGCCTAACGTCTCGACTTTAAGTAAATGGCATACGATTTACGAGCAGCCGTTACGATGAATGGTGTAACACAATACAGTTTCAAAATAGATTCGTGTATCTGTGAACTGAATTACGAGTAAATCAGTTTTCTATACATTTGAGGACTACTCGATTAACCAACATTACAAAGAAACTTATATTTTATGAAATATATGTATATATTACTAAGTACTAACGTATTTTTAAGTGATATTCTCTGCCGCTTGCGTCTGTCTGTATGAACACAGTAAACTCATAATCTACCTATAAAATTTGTGTATAGTTTTCACCATTTAATAGAGTAATTCCTGAATAATATTCAGGTGTATAATTCATTTATGGTTGTCTGTGAGTTATCTCAATTCTTGTGACGCTAGCTAGGATGGAAATTAGTCAAGATATTATGTAATTACATAAAAAAATGCAAATTCTAATATAAAAATTAAATGACAAGTGTTGAGAAATAAGTATTACATAGGTTACAAAGTATTGTGAATTTTGTAGGTAAAAACCGTTTTATAGAATTGTAACTCTCCACATGTATTGTTTGAGTTGAAATCTGGTCTAAAAGTGGGGTCAAAGACATGTAAATGACTTCATTCCCTGAGCTCTTCTAGTAATCTAGACTGACCTAATTGTTTTATTATATAAATTAGATTTTAATTTTGCTGTCTATTCCAATTATAATAGATTGGAGGAACATTATTTCGCAAAGTGATTTATCGGTAGCATCTTGTTAAAATGTAGGTAGTTATAAAATGCCATAGTAATAAAATTAAAATAGAATTTCATATTAATATAAGACGAGCAGCAGCTCGCGGCTTTCCTCGCGTTCATTTGGGCTCTATAGATCAATAAAAAGTATCCTATCACCTGTGTGTAATATTAGTAGGAAGTAGGTTCAGTTTTTAATTTACCACAGTATCGTTTAATTTTGTTTGGAAATCTGATAATTTATTGAATAATTAAATCATTAAATGGTCTGTGAAAACGTTGTTTTTTCAAAATGTAGGCTCAAAAATGAAATTCAATGGAAGGTTAATGTAAACAATTGGAATGACTTCCGTACTCGGTCGGGGAATATAGTACAATGAGGACTCGAGTTGATTTGTTTATTTTGCTCGGGTTACCCGTTCCGAATTAACGTGCATTAGGTATTTTGCGTTGAAAATTACATCGCCTGTGCAAATATTACGGTTCGCTCGTGATATCGCTTTCCTGGAGCAGGTAAAATTCGGCGACCCCAAGTTTAGTTAAATTTTACAATTTAAACGATTTGTACGATTCTTTTTAGTGCATTATTAAGGTACGAGTCGTTGTTTCTAGACCGTGTTTGTTTTTTAAATAAACACCTTAAAGTTATGCTTGGTAGATTAAAAAATTTTTACTAAAAAAGCTTGTATCAAGTTTATTCGAATAAAAATATCTTTGTTTAATTGTTTGTTCGATGGGAGGCTAGACAACTTCTACATCGGAGTAACATATATATTTTTTTTAATTATAAATTATAATAGAAAATCAAAATCGGTCATATCTATGAAATAAAAGAGCATTAAATTATTTTAAATAATGTCAAGTTCCCCGTGATATCTTCCTAGTAACACTTGAAATAAAGGTTTCTTTGCCCCTATATTAGCAAGCCACAGCTGTGTGAAAGGCTTTCGCAATAACGCGATATGAGAACGCGGACATTAGCACTGGCTTCCAATAAATATGAGTTGCGTTTGTTACACGTTGTGTCACATTTTTAGGAGAATTGAATATATTTGATTCATAAATGTATACTGATAATATGTCTGGACACACTAATATAGGTATATTTTTGTTTATGATAAATAGGTACATAAGGAAGGCTGTAGGCTACCTAATACATATAATGCTAGTACGTGTGTGACAACGCGGGGCATAGCCAGTAAGATATAAGATTTAATAAAAACGACACATCTTTCAAATGAGTTAGATTTTAAAATATAAACTTAGGTGTAAATGAAAGGGCAACAACCCTAACTAGTATCTACGTCATGTTATTTTTAAAACTAGAGCTATAAATAAGAGATAACAAAAAATAAAATTATTGTATAGTTAATTATGAACTCAATAAAACTATATATGCCTCTAAATTTAAAGTTACTTTATAAATTATTACACATAGATCTTCATTAATGAAATAAATATTACCAACAAAAAACTTGATTGATAAATTTGAATAGATGTTACTTATAATCATAAACTAGTCTTAAAAGTTTATTCAAGTCTATCAAAATATATACAGGCTTACAAATATTGTAAATTTTAGTTTAGGTTTTTCTATTAAGGTTATTGTGGAAAAATATTCCATTAAGGAGGTAAGATATTCCGACATAGAAATGTCTTTACAACTCCGCAATAAAAGTTGTATTACACAATAAAATGATGAGGAAATTCATATTAAAATAACTGAAATTAGCAGTAATTAGGGCTCTAAACTGCATTTGCAAGGAGATGAGTGGAATACTCCGGAGTCCTGAGCCCTGACCGGCGTCAAAGTGTCAAAGTGGCGTCAAAGTGTCGCGACTCCACCACTTGCCCTCATTCTCTCGCAAATTGACGCAAATATGACTTAATCCTTTTAAGAACTCACTTTACTACACCATACTTACATATTAACTTAAGTATGACTTCACACCTCAAACCTTGATGCCATGACCACTCGACAATATATATCATATATGTTTACGTTGGTAATATTTTTGTATTGTTAAGGAAAGGTGATTCAGAACTTTTAAATTTTTACGTGCAAGCTGATTTGTTACTATTTTGTATTGATTGAGCTTTTGTTTTATCATGCTTGTTTATTTCATTTTAAATATATATGACCTACTGACCAATACCAAAAACTATATATTTTTTTAACATCATGGTAAATATTATTACGATGCTATTAGAGAATACAAATTTGCTGCTATAAACATTAAAATAGCTGTTTTCGATCAAACGGCTATCAAAATCTTATCTGAACTTCTGTGCGTCAGACCCGAAGTACTAAAATTTTAGTGCCCTCATAGCTTAGTCATGATATCTTCTTTACAACAAAGGCGAACAACGTTGCCATTGTGCAGTTGAAGATCAAAACAAAACAGGTTGTTGAACTACTTGCTGTACCTATAGATGCTATAGAAAGTAATGCAAAAATATTTAATTTATAGAAAGAATATAATATAATAGAATACAAAAATCATTTATTGGGACACAAAACATAGTCTAAACAAAGAAAGATAATAAATGAGTGCCCCAATTGGGTCTACACACAATGTTTAGACGGAATTACTATTGACTGATGGCAAGTGTACAGTTTTGACAGTTTTAATAACACTATCATGTAGCCCGATTGGGCTGTTACTTAAGTTACATAGTGTTTTTTTATTGAGATTTGTAGTGTTACAGGTGATCTTCTATTTGCCAATTGTTGTAAAAAGAAAATGAGCATTATAAGTATGTACCTCATTGTCAATGTGATCTGATAGTTCAATACCTTGTGACAGGGAAACGTAGTTTGTGTAGATGTTATATATTGATCTGAATCATACTTATGATTTCTTCTTGTTCATAGATTTACACAGACTGGGCGAACCACTACCTCGAGCGGGCGCGGTCGCGCCGCCGGGCTGGCACCTCCGGGGGAGGCCTGGCGCGCGACTGCGCTGACGGGTTACTGCTGGCTGATGTGCTGGAAGGCGTCACAGGACAGAAAGTGCCAAGAGCTCATCGCAAGCCGCGAAATCCGCAACAAATGGTAAGATAATGTGCTATTCATTCATTATGGTGAATCCTTTCTCGGGTAGACCTAGCGCGCGACTGCGATGACCGAGGGCGTCTGGGGGCAGAGGGTTTTTTAAGCACATCGCAAGCCGAGAAACCCGTCATAAATGGAAATATATTATTCTTCTTAACGGTATGCAGTGAAGGAATTCTTTTTTAGTTACGTTATTCTTTCTCAAATACATTGTGCATATGTATTTTATTGTAAATGATCTGCCCGTTTAAATGTTTTTTACTTATTTATGTACTCCATAAACATACAAACGTTAAGCCTTTAAAATACTATTCACCTATTCATTTTCGTTATACTGAAGCTGAACAGACTGACATAATTGTACGCTTTATTTTTGGAATTTCTTTCAAAATTTAACGATCAATTATTCTACTATTGAGTTTTCAGATGAAAAGTTTTAAGACTTAGTTTTTTTTTATATAAATGCCGTATTTCAAAAAGAAACTACAGAAATATCTCACATGTCTATCGGTAAAACATTTTTCGCAAGCTAGCTATCAGATGGTTTTGCACTCGCTATAAAGCTACTGATAGGCTTCCCTCGAGCTAGACTACTCTATCCTGACAAGGTGAAATAAATCACACTCGTGATTAAAAATGTATATACAATATTTTTAACAACTCTTAATGTGTGATTGTGGAGTAATAAAATTAATAAAATTGGCATTAATGTCTTTCCGATAGTGTTCATACAATTAATTAAATAATCATAAGCAATCATGAAATTCTCCTTGTTTCCGGTTATCATGACGTTAACAACAGGAAATTATTACGCCATTGATCTAATTAATTTACGCCATTACACAGTAAAAAAACAATAAAACGATGAATTTATCGAATTATATTTATTGTTTAGACATCAAACATTCAAATTTGTGTATGTAATTAATACCAATTATAATTTAAAAGGAAGATTTAAACTAACACTATTAATCTTCTGGACGTCAAAATAAAACTCTCAAAAATATCCGGTGTTATTGTTTATTATTGCCTCGCGATCAAAAATGAAAGCGACGCTGCGATATTTTGTTAGCTCGAAATAGCTATCGACTCACAAATCACTCAGGTACCATACGGAGCTCGCCTTATATGAGTATAGATGTCAACAAAGGTGTCTACGTCACGGACAAATATTATGTACAAACAATTTTAATACTTATCACAATGAACTACAGCATGTATTGGGGTGAAGTTGAACAGGTGTGGATACGTTTATGGGATAGGTAGCCCACAAACCCAAATCTTATAGCGTAAATGCTTTGGCTTCCGGCACACGTTAGTAAGAAAGTGGTGATAAGATTTATTGCTGCTCACTCCAAACTGATGATAATATGCAATAATTGTGTGTAATGTTCTTTAGGGTTATTGAGTGGTGCTAACGGTAGTTAATGTCCAGAGAGAGTAGACATGAAAATATATTCAATTTAACGATGTATACCATCCTTTTGTGTTGCAAGAGATGGAATTTAATACGATATGAATTTTGATCTTTATTTATATGGGTGTTGATTTAAATTTTAGATATAAATATATTAGGTCAATCGGTATACAGTCTCACCAAAAACATCAAAATTTTGAAAAACCCCACGACGCTAAAATTTAAAAATTTAATTGAATTCCAGCAAAAAAAGCATTTATTTAAAAATTTAAGTTTTAAAAATTTAAGCACAAGTTCTTGAAAAAATTTGCAACACTATTTTGTGACCTGAATTCACATATAAATATTAAAAACCAAACAAAGACGTGGGCGGGCGAGCAAAAGGCATTTATAGAAATAATAGAAGCCAAATTAAATTTATAATTTAACCAAATATCGACATAATAACCATAAGCGTTTAAAACCTTTCACATGTTATTAATAATTTATTATAATGGCAAAAACTTTTAGCACTGTTGTAGCAAATCTTTCTTTAATTTAAACGTCAATAAACAGTTTATAACGTTTGTAGTAATTTATGAGTATGTGTTACATTCCAGTTTGTTTGTGTTCGGCAATCGGAAGTTAAGTATTGTTCAAGCATGTGTTGAACAAAGTTTTGTAAGCTATATTCCATGGCAGGGGTCAAAGGCATTCAATAGTGGTGTTTATTAGGTTTGAAAGGATTTATTATAGTTCAATAGAAACAACTTACTCTAGAAAATAAAAAATAAAAAAACAATACATGCGCAGAAAAGTGAACTAAAAAATTAGACTACTTTTTAGATTCATATGGATCATAGAAAAAAATAATAAACAATCAAATCAAACTTCTATAGGAGAACGTGTAATGACTATCAAATGATTTTAATACTAGAAAATACAACTATACTAAAAAATACAAATAAGCATTAATTAATCTTGATACTGACCTACTTTCTGAATTTAGTTTATGTGTAACTCTTTGTAATATAGAAAGATACAAAAAAATACTTCTGTATCCCAAATTCAATTTGTTCTCATAAAAGAAATACCACCCTTTTAAAATCAAGCCTATTAGCTAATAATTATTATTTAATGATCTCATATTGTTCCCACAATCCGTTAGCGCCACATAAAAAACTTATACAATTTGAAGTAGTTTTTTGCGACGATCCATAGCTGGGGAATGACTGACAAACAAACTTATTGTTTGCTTGTTTAGCTACAGTTTCTATGACATGATTTATTATGGCTAAGTAAAAGGTTAAAAGAAAAAGTTTTTAACTCTTCTTTTATAAATTTTTAAGTAAAAAGTCGATTACTTTCGGCATATGATGCTTTTGGTTTGGTTGAATTCAGGAAAATAAATATTTCAATATTTAATTATGCAATATTTTCAAATAATTTAATGTTAAAGCTTAAAATAACATTTACACTGATACTTGCACCATAACATAATCTTTTCTTATAAAAATGTTTCGTAATTGTTCTAGCTTGGTTCTATCTCGTTCTCTTTGTACCTAATAGTGGTTAAAATTGGTAATATATATTATAAAAGTAAAATAAATAAGAATTTAAATGTAAATTGTATGTATTTACAAGGCTGGCTCGTAAAGTAATTTGCAGTTCATGTACGTCGTGTTAAAATATAATTGGGCAATTCTTTTTAAATACTTATTAATTCGACTGCCCCGTTGGTCTAGTGGTTGCATCTTTGATTGAGAGGTCTTGGGTTGGAATCCCGGGTGGGGCAAAAAAAAATAAATGTAATTGCCTTTTTTCTAACAAAAAGTCTCAATAGCAGCCAGTAAAGCAGTGTTGGAACGCTCCCGTGCCTTGGAGAGCACGTAAAGGTATCTGACAATGGTTCTGCCCCTGATCTCTCTCTCTCTCTCTCTCTCGGTCGTGTCGGTCCGCCGTCGGATAATGAGAGTAAGGGAATAGAGAGTGCACCTGTGTTTGAACACATATTTGTGGATTATAATGTCTCCTACAGGTTAGGTTTTGTTGAGATTGGCTACCATGACCGATATCAGTCGAGGAGGCTACAATTTGACTCGTTCAATTTTAAATTATTTAATAAGAATTTTTCGATCGGTGTTCAGTTTTAGTACTCTAGGGAAAAATATTAAATGTGTAATCTTGCTCGTCTTACGTGTACAACGTGAACTAATGTTTGAGTTAATGATATATCGGAAATGTCCATGCATGCTGTTCTGTATCGCATCCTAATCTTTGGGGAATACATGTCGTATTTTCAGAATGACATCGCTTATCGCACTCAAAATATGAAGGCAAATAGCTAAGAAATTAAGTTACTTTTGACATAACAGGGTAATTATATGGCTTTCTACTAATTTTTATCTTCTGACAAAGGTCTATAACTATCACCTAGGACCTAGGTGGTAAAAAAAGGATCACCTAGGACCTAGGTGGTGGAAAAACTGCCATTGGTATATCTATTTAGATTATTTTTTTAAGAATACTAGTATTATTTGTCCAACCACTTTCCACAGAGAAAGCCGCGTTGAAATTACATCAAACGGTACAAAAACCTCTTATTAATCGATTGTCGGCGACAAACCCGGATACCGCTAGAGATAACCATCGCAATATCGGCAAATAATCTCAGATCTGTGCAAAGCCTTTGTTATTATATTAAAGGGAGTATGCCTTACAATGTTCGAAAGTCGCTTGTGTCGTTGTATGATTATGGAGTTTACGCCTATTAATGTGATTTTGAGAATGATATTGTTATATTTCATATTTATATTTTCGGTTATCACAGACTCTTATATGTGGAATTTTTATCTGGAATGTATATATATCTTAGTTAAATTTTAGGTTATATGCGTAGCACGACCGATATTTGGTCTTCTCTTCGTCATTTAATTTAATAAGAAGCAATAAACTATACGATTTTGATTGGACCAAACTAATTAACAGCATATGGAAACATTATTATTTTATCGAAGCAATTTTCGTTTTTTTTTCTGCAGGTAATCTTTTCGCAAAAAAAAAACAAATCGAAAACATTTCATGTAATTGCTTGTCCTACTTAATGTTAAATTTCCATAAATGATTGCATTGCAAATATAATAATTAACCGCATACACTTCCACACCTCTTTCAAGTTTTATGTGTTATGCGAGTGAAATTTCGTCCGTCGCATCGCAAATTAATTTTTGTCTTATCTCGAACGACTAAATTTATAAATCCTTACCGCCAATTAAGAAATAATACGCCTAAAATTAAACGGCTTCTTCGCTTAAGTGGTGTCGTTCTCAAGTGTTAATTACACGATTACTCGGTACGTAATGCATCTTTCGATTTCATTTCTTTAAGCTCGAAACGTGAGCTCATGCCTCATTCGCGCGTCTGCCTCTATGAGCGGTGGCTGCGTCGGGTTCCCGCGAATACGAACTTCGACTTATCGATGTTAACTCGATTAAATTGAAACGATCTTGATAACTATGAGGTTCTTTTCAATGAATGTGATTGTATTGTGTTCTATTTGTGCTGTCAACTTTGTGGTTTGAGTGTGGTTTTGAGTTTTAAGAGGATTAAAATAAAACAGGTTTGTTTCATATTTTGGTGATTTAAACACTATAAACATTTAAGTTTTACGATTTTTAACTGACACAAAAATATTCATTGCGTATATTGGGAATATTTACGATTACTTCAAAACACTTAAAAGGCGAATTTGGCTGATGTTAAATAATAATTTATGGGAGATTAAAATATCATCTTGCTTAATATGCACTTATTTTGTTATTTATTTAATTTTGTTATTGAATTATGTACACTTCATACTAATAAATTGTTTATAGTGAGTAATGAGTTGAGTTTAAACTTTTCATCACAAACTATTTAAGTGTATACATATTTTACTGTTAGACGAAGTTCTGTAAGGGACTATTAAGACTGGTAAAGGATATGGTGCCTATCCCTTAATAATTAATTCATCTTGACTTTCATAATCTTATTTTAAAAGCGCATAGTGTTTAGAAATTAAGTGTTAATAGCTAATTAAGTCATCGCGTGTAACCATATTACGAATGTCAGGCCACACATGGAATACCAATGAAGTCAGAAATCAGTTGCATTGCCCATAAATTGAAGTACAGCTGTAAAAATGATATCAAATCACTTTTGTAAAGTTCTTTCACACACTAACAGCCCTTCGCCTTAATCGTGCGTACTTTCTCAGAAGTCCAAAACTCGTGTATATTTTTCCTGAAATGCTTCGTTGTTTGTTTTCGGGAATTTAAAAATAAACGCGAGTGAAAAATGAAATATTAACACCGAGCAGATGTTTCATATTGTATGTTGCATTTATTTTTTTACCGAAATTTTCTACAAAGTAATATGTTTATGGCATGTCTTCGAACAGCTGTACTGCGATATTGCTGTATGATTCAATAATTCAATATCATTAATTGATTTAGGTAACATGCCCAGTAATGTCATGCCTCGAGGATAATACCTACAGTATATGAAACAAAAGTTGAATAAATACTTATATAATTATCTTAAGTTAATTTCCTTTCCACCATTTGAATTAAAATTAAGTTTTTAACTCAGAACATAATGAGGGACAACATTCGCGTATAATCAGTTTGAAGGTAGTACGACATAAGGGTTCTATACCATTATAAAATGTGTATTATTATAACAATAATTCATAATTGACCGCCGAAAAATCCGTAGAAATCATATTATAACATAGATCTTTTTATAATAGACAATTATCATAATTAGACAAAACATACTGCTTTAGTTTGAAAGCATCTTTATGAAAGTTTGTTTTGATCATTAATAACATATGAGCATCCAGTTCATAAGAATGAAGTACGTGCGTGAAATAATACTTAGCACGTGTAATGTCCATATTGTCTCCATAAAGCGTAAAATGTACTTGCGCAGGCGCCACACTCCGTCGCCTTGAACTGTCGACTTGAAGGAGCTTCAGATTTAATGTCACGGAGCTACACGTATAATCGCCAAAACCAGACCCGAACTGGGACACGCTGATTAATACTCTTATTTTAATTTTTTGTACTAGCGCTTGACTAGCGTATACAGGTCAAGCGGTCGCGTTAATTATGCAAATAACAGAATCTGTCGTCGATCATTATTAATCATCTTTTTTTTCAGCAGTATCAATTGCGTTCATCGGCTAGTTTAACGGTCTCGTCTCTCGATGTGTACTGAACTTTATTGCGAAAATTTTCAATTAACAATGTAAAGATCGATCGAGTGAAAAGATTTCATGTTAATTTATATCGGGATGTCCCAACAGTATTGAGTATTCAAATAACATGAAAATTACCAAAGTTTCCTACAAATGAGGTAAAAGATTTCCATATGCTAATGTTTATTTTCCTTCTATTTATTCATAAGCTCCCGAATGAAACATTTATTATATTTGTATACGTATGAAATTGCGTGTAAACGATGAGTCAAATCGTAAAATCTCGAGGCTCATTGCAATTTCATTGTCAATAATAATGTTTTTGCTCATCACAATTAGAGGTCGGCCTACGGTTCCGAGAAATCTGGAGTAACTAGTAATGTATGAACGAATAACTAAATTATCATTCGTGTTCTAAGAAACTTCAGTCAGATGTATACTAAATAAAGATCGTTGTTATTATTCATTGGTATAGCTATTATTGTTTTAATTAAATGTGTTTTGAGCTATTGCAAATTATAGTATGTACAAGGAAATTGTCAGTTATTTATAGAAATAATCTAAACCTTAAATTTATTAAACTTATGTAATAACAGGACAATAATTATCATTGCCTGCAATATTTCGGTTTCCAAGACTTTACTGTAGCATAAAAATAGCAACGAAAACATAAAAATTCAGCGATCGTATATCCATTTTTCAATTAGAGACAATTCAATTGGGTATCATGTCCACACCTGCAATGGGGATTATACTGCACTTTTATTGTTGCAATAAATATTTTAACCGTTTTCCTTATCTAATTTAATAAATGTTTATCAATACTTATGAAATATTTTAGTCCATTAGATAATATAAGATAGTAAATATAGGAATAAGTATTTACTATCTAAGTAACGTAAATAAAATTGCAATTTTAATCAGAGCGATAAGATGAAATATAGAACAAGATCGATTAAAATTTTGATACAGATATAGGTATCGATCCGATAGCATTTAGCTGACATTAATTATCTAATCTAGTATAGAAATGGGCCAAGTGTATGCAATGATGAGTCCATTCGCTAAAACGGTGATATCACGAGGCGTTGGTAGCTCGTCTCCGCAATTGTCATGTCCTCTCAGAAACATAAGACGCCTACAATCATAGATATTTCGCAGTGCATTTAATTTACAACATCTTGATTGGCCTCAATGGAATATATCATTTTTATTATTTTAGTTTCCGTATATTGTACCTCAAGATTCCGTTCCCAGTATAAATAGATTGTCAGCATAGTTTATGAACAAATCGATAATAGCGTTTATAGATAAAAATTTTCGCCAAAAAATAGAACCGACTTCCTCGCTCTAAAAAGTAGAAAATAACTTTTATTTCATTT
>LQNK01001430.1:62315-97895 GCA_001586405.1 Phoebis sennae
TTCACTCAATAATCGCATTTTTTGGCGCTAGTGTGAAATTGACATTGAAAACGGGAGTGCGAAATGGCGTAAATCCAATTCCAATAGTTGGATATTGGTTATCAGAGTAGCCCTACAGGAGATATACGCAATGAAACCGCGGAGCTCAGCTAGAAGTATATAAACAAATTGTAACAATGGGCCCACACTAGGCAATGCCATTACGGTTGCGCGGAACCCCATTACGATAAAATTTTCAAAAGTCGGTAAATAGTATATTTATTTATTTATTTATTTAATCCTTTATTGTACAACACTTACATACATATAGGAGCAGTAATTACATTTCAATGTACAATAGGCGGCCTTATTGCTTTCAAGCAATCTCTTCCAGATTACCTTAGGTTAAGGATAAAAATTGCGAAGAGTTATGTTGCAGGTGGTCATACATATAAAATATAAAATAAAAATACAAACATCGATTAAAAAATAACAAAAGTTGAAATATACCATAGGGATGGTCGGGCGATTGTATATTAATATGTTACTTGTAAATCGGTTATGTGTATGGTTTATCCGATCTTATTAAAATTTTGCGGGCAAAATTTGCTAAATTGTTTTCGATTTTCATATAAATATAGTCGAGCGTGGTAAACAGCATATGTATTTTTATTAAATTGATTAAAATACTCCAACAGATAAAGTTTGTTACAAACTGATAATTAAAACAATTTTGATTAAAGCTGATTACGTACGCAACTCGTGCGCGGGCGCATGACAAAGGCGAACGCACGTTAAATTTAATTTTTTGTAATTCGCAGTGCGTTGCCATGCACTATACGTTTTCGGCACCAAATTACTTTCCATTTTAGTTCGACGCGATTTTCATTTTTCATCCAACTACAGGTTTTGTATGTGATTTGTACCGTATGTGTAAGTTATGTAGGGGTCTTTGTATAAAGGTTCCTTTATTACAAAGAGGAAGAATTTTCGTACATTATCTTACTTACAAAACCTGATACCTCATTAATTAATTAATCAAGTAGGCACTTGTAGGCACTTATTTCTTGAATACCTGAAATCTGTGGACATACAACAGGTTAATACCAATGATTTTGTACACTCTTTCTCTAATTAGTGATTAAAATTAATTTATACAGGTATAATTATATCTTACCTATGACTTTATAACTAGCTTTGCCCCGCGGTTTCACTCGCATCTATCTCCCGTTCCCGTGGGATTTATCGGATAAAACGTATCCTATATCCTTTCTTGGGTTTCAAACAAATATTGGTAATAAACAAACATATTGGTCAAAATTTGATCCAAATTTGTTCATTGGTTTAGGCGTGAAGAAAAGACAGTCATACAGACAGAGGTACGTTCACAATTATTATAATATCCGCGCGGCTTTGCTCCCGTAGCATAACTTCATATATGAAGTAGATTTCGAATGGTGGAAGAATTTTAAAAATCGGTTCAGTAGTCTTTGAGCTTTATTTCATTACGAGCAAACAAACAAAGTTTTCCTCTTTATAATAATAGTGTAGAAATAAGGAGTAAACGATTTACTAATTATTCAAACTGATTTAACGCATTTTTTTCTTTACAGTTGGAGAACGTGCAGTGCTGTTTAGATTTCCTTCATGCACAAAAGGTTCAAGGATTGGAACAAGTAAACGCCGTTGACATACGTGATGCTAAACTTAAAGCAGTCCTCGCTTTATTTTTCGCATTAAGCAGACATAAACAAGCATCAAAACAAAGAATAACGCTACCTAGCGGCTATGCGGGGAACGCCGCTAAGAGCTCGAGTGAAGATGTCGCAATAAGTGCCGTCCAACGAATAACAGGTGGCAGCAGTGGAGATGACATTTTAACAGCGTGTGGCAATAACATCGATATGACTACTATAGCTGCAAATAGGTAAGTTTATTAATAATTACATTACTTATATTAAAATTTGAATCATTCTTTCGAAATATTTTGTTAAATTTTATTCAGACTATACTGCCATCTATGGACATTTTTATACACTATTTTAAACATTGACATTGCAATAGTATTAATAGAATCTCATAGATGGCGCTTTATAAATTTTTAAAAAAGATGTTTTGTAAATGAATTATTTAAAGTTTGATTTTATTTTTTTATCTAGGTTATAAATATTTGAAAGTATTAAAAACTCGAATATAACTTAGCCAAAGCTTTATTAATTTATAACAAACAATAAGGGCAACGATATTTTTTTTTTCGAATTAAGTATACTTTGTTAAAGCTTATTGTATGAGCAAAGACAAAGGTGTGTTTATCCCTTAATTATTAGTGTGTTTCTACCCGTGAGTGTTTTATAGTATCGTTTCAGTAAACCTTCCAATTGCACATTGATGTATAGAAAAAAAATAAAAGGTAACCTACTATTATTAACTTTAGTGCCCTCTGTTGGACAAGTGCCAAGACAGAATTACACAAGTTTCGTCAAAGTTAACTTACTCACCGGTTACTCCGAAGCTCGTATTTTTTTTTAAATTGAAAAACTGACATAATATGAAAACTGAGGTTCGCCACAAAGCGCGAGTGTAATAATTGATTACTGGTTATCCAGTTAATATTCTTAGGATTAGTAGGAACGCCCCTTTGTGGTTACACACTAGTCTATACATATCTAACAGTGCTTTTTATTTATGCTTAACTTAGTACCTACATTGATCGGTTTTCTGTAAGGTTTCAACTTTTATCTCGTCGGAAGTCACAGGTATCCCTCATTAGGACAGATAAAACGTAACGTTAATTAACAACGACTACTAAAAGTGCTCTTCTGGTTCATAATATTAATACCACGGAATAGAAAAAACAAGTGGAAGTGCCCTGCTGCTCTAGCCTGCGACTTTTAACTTTGTACAATAGTACAACATCGGTCCAGTCGTTATTCGCTACTTGATGTGACATAACGTCTCGACTTCAGATATAATATATTGAAATCAGGCGTTATTCCGCAATTATAAATTGTAAAAATGATCCAGCATAATAAATAAGTCTCATGGCGATGTATCTTATCACCGGCAAATATAAAAGTTTGTTCTAATACAATAAAATGTAAATTATTGTGAAAATCACAAATTCGTATATTTTTTCAAATTAAAAAATACCTTATGCTGTTGACTTAAAGTACATAATTGACTTTAATACGTACCTAAATCAAATGATATAAGTTCTAGAAGCTTCGATGAGGGATGTGACAAATTTGTTGATATCGATAAATAAGTGAAATTAATAATGTAAAAACAATACCTGAATTTAATACAATCAGCTAAAGGAGTATTGGACTCGCATACGAAGCATTTTAAACCATCGTATAAAATGAAACACTGCAAACCACAAAAACAAATTGAAAATAAGTAGTATTAAAATATATATTAATTTATAATACAAATTAGTTAAGGAATCAGTTAGGACGACTTCCTCCTCTTGGAGTTCTTAAATTTATGTTTAATTATTTTTCGGTAATAGTGGAAATTTAACTAACATCGACATGTAGTTATCGATACGATCAATCACTGGGTGAGTAGCAAAATGACAACTGAGTGTCAAACGGTTGTACCGTAAATATAACGTTTATTTAAAAGGTGTTAGAGATCAAAATTTAATGAATTTATAATATCGCCCTCTAGCGATGAATAGTTTTACCTTTTTTCTAGGTGGAAAATTGATTCAACAGATAAACTAATTACTACCTTACTGACATACAAAAAGACTTCATTTTAAATAACAATAAATACGATTTTCAACCGAAATGTTTTTTTGTCAATTTTTGACATTACTTCTTTTGTATGCATTGTACGATTTAATTTGTCAATGTGTGAGTTTGGCGACATTGGTTCTCATACTAAAGAAGCACTAGGGCACTTCCACTTGTTTTTTCTATTCCGTGATTAATACAGTTTCTTTTACTTTTAAAATTTTAAAATTGTTGATGTAACACACGGGCTTTATGGGCTTTTGTCGAAAGCCTCGAGTATTTTGGGGACCCCCTGTACCGTTCTTACCATAACTTAACATAATGATTTAAATTCGACTCCGTGTTGTTTCACCCACCTCCTACTTGAAATAATTTGGAATGTGGAAAACATTTTAGTTATACTTACTTTATAGTCTATAACTTGTTAGTAGAACAGGTCCGCCAGTTTCATTATTATTTTGGAATTGCTCAAATCTTGAAGTAGTCCTAAAACATTCAATTCTTAACAAAATAATATAGGTCTATAAAAAGCAGTGGTAAGCAATTGTTATATTAATTTAAGTTATTAATATATTATTTACGACGGTTTGTAAGGCTATGTTTGTGAAAAATTCAGAAAACTAAAAGACTTCGATTGAAGCTTAAACTTCGGAATTATACACAGAATATAGGTAGTTTATATTAATTTTAGGTAATTTGGCAATAATGCCCATAATATAGCCATCATATTCGGCGCGAAAGCTAATTTAGTTCTGTTTATATTTAAATGATATGATTCAGATATTATCAACTCGGTCGTCAAGTCCTCTTCACTGGTGCTTCGCGGCACCTCAGCTGTTCTCGTGTCAACCCTCTCGACTCCGGTCAACGCTTCACGCAGACAATACAAGGATGTCACGTGACGTGACAGTAGTGAACACAAAAGACTAACAAGCTATTGTTTATTGCGCTTGAATAGTTAGCTTATGTCGGTTCATTTTTAAGCTCGTTTGTGATTGTCTAATGTCTTGTAAAGGGATGTTTACCTTTCTTAAGGGACAAACTTTTTTAGACGTGAATGTTAATAAACGTCCGACTTGAATGATTATTTTTTATGTGTCACCGTTTCTACTACTAGTTTATGTCATATTATTTAGATAAATTCTAAAATGGAAAGAGCCGAGTCTGATTTCATTTAATCCCGAACATGACACAAGATATGAACCTTCCAGCTAAACCCATAATGTCACTGAATAGGAACTTTCTATACGAAAAGTGAGAGGGGTTTGCATTATTAATCAGATCCAGTTTTGGTTTAGAATACCTTAAGGTTTCTTTTGGGTGAACAACCGGTAAGCTTTTGTACAATGGGACGACTTTCCATAAAGGGCTATGCGAGACTCGATCTTGATCGCCGTACATGCCAACTTGATACATGCCGACGGATTTTAATTAAATATAATCTTTTTGATAGCATTTAAATTGCAATTGTTAGACACTTAAAGGTTCAACGAATGTAGCGTGGGAAATGAATGTATTTGGATATATTAGTGAGAGTGTTCACAAAATTGGGACTAATTAAATTATACTTATTAGATTAATTATGCCGTCATGTTCCAGTAACTATCAAAATATGCTATTGTCGTGTAAGCAGTCCGTAAATATTCTAAATTACGTTTAACGTGTAGCAAAATTATAAATGTTAAATACAAACGTCTCATCAATATGTAAAGCAATTTAATTATTTCTTCCATCTGTACAACGGTGATATAAGAAGATGGAATTTCGCTGAAGTGTAATATTGTTAAATGCGAGTTATAATTAAGGTACAGAAAGCACATTACTTGCAGATTTTGAGAATAACCGTCCGTTATCGCGACTTTATTGACGTATTTTATATCCGGAGAAAAAATAAAAATGCAAAGGCCAAACGGGCTAACGGTAAAACTGGCAGTGGGTCGATCCTCCCTCACAATTTATAACGTGTTTCCTTTCCGAATGGTGATAAGCAGATACAGGGCCGTCTTAGACCTTGTGGAGGCCCTTGGGCACACAAGTATTTGGGCGCTTTTGGAATACAGAGAAAATTACAGAGGAACAAAAATTACATACTCGCATACTTCTTTTATTCTAGAATAGAAATTCTTAACCTTATGCGAACTTCTTAAATAAATCTAAAAATGATCAACGAAAAAATTTAATTCGGCCAAAATCCAAACAAAATATTTTGAGATTAGAGAAATTCATGTGAAAGAAATTGTTGGTCCTTGGGGGCCTCTGAGAATGCGGGGCCCTGGGCACGGGCCCCGTGTGCCCTTATGGTAAAGACGGTATTGAGCAGATAAGTTTCATATTACTTGGGGCGATGGTTCTCATTTAGCCAATTATTGTGAGGGACGTAACAGATGACGATGTGTTAATCTTTCCGTGTTTGTGTTTTTTCTGACATATACTTCTGCCAATGGCGTGGTGAACCTTACGGTATTTGAGACTTTTGATCTAGGATTTTTCTCAAATATATATAACTCAATGTAAATTGTTTGAGTATGCAACACCGGTATTAAAAGTAGCCTATGTTTTTTTCTGAACCCTTATCTATATGTATACCAAGTTTCATAATAATCGTTTCAGTAATGTTTGCTTGTAAGAGTAACAAACATACATACAAACAAATTTTGACATTTGTGATATTAGTAGGAAACTAATAGGATTAGTATGTATAGAAGTACTTAACTTCTAATAATACGACCTTTATAAATATTCATGAAAAAATACAACACAAATTCAGTGCTTTTACTAGAGTGCGATTTGGTGATAGCTTGTTTGAACACGGTCAACAGACGGGCCTTGTCACGAGCGTGTTTACATTTAAACCACTCCGTCAACGATCGCCTATTCATGACAACAAACACTGCTAAATTGTTAACTAAAGTTGTTTAGTTTATGCTGTGGAATAACATTTTGTTAATATTTTAAGACTTCAGTGCTGTAGAATGATGTGTATAATAAATAGTAGTGTCTACATCATAAATTTTTAAGTATACAATTGATTAAAACCTACTACGTAGTAGGAGTTTTTCTATTATGTTAAGCATATTCACAGCTAAAAGATGACTTATTTTTAATCTTAAAAAAATATATGTATACGTAACTTTTATAGTAACTGGTTAACTAAATCTGTAGTTCATTCTTAAATTTCACCTAAATAAATAAAATAAATTATTAATTAATTATTATATATAAATTAGCATTCGTTTATGTAAAACGTTATCTACGTTAATAAGCATAAGCTTTATTTTTTCTTTGTAATGCCAATGTGGTTGGCATGATCATATCTCTATAATTTAAAGATTAAAAAAAAAGATGAATGATAATGTTGCATTCTAATCATAATATAACCGTAGCAAGGTACGGCGTTCGTATGTCATTAGCAAATGAAGAAGTCGTTGCATTTCACTGCACTTAGTTCATCAAAGCCTTTGTTGCCATTAGTACCAGAATACGTAATACTTAGTACATCTTAAGTATAGGAGTCGCAATATAGATCTGTTAAATTGCATGTCTATGAAAATTTAAGAGATTCGTAATAAATTTCAAGTTTCTCATAAACTCTGTATTGTCATTTGTAATCAAAAGTCATGAAAGTTTTGTAATTCAATAACATACCATACAACATTTATTTGTTAGCAATGTTGCGATTATAAATTAATTTCAGCCATAAAACACATTTCCGTTACATATTATAGAATAATTTCAGCCATAAAACACATTTCCGTTCACAAAGCATTTAAATTTATTTAACGACGATAATTGTTTGTTTTATTTAAGAAGCCATAAGAATCAACAGAGAAAACCACAATTAAACGTTTCCGATTTCAAGCAATAACTTCCAGACTGTTTTGTAATAACTTGTAACAAATAATTTGTACGTGGAGTATTTTTCTATTACAACTCGGTTTATGGTCGTCTGGACTTGTGGGCCCTTGTTGGAAATTTCTCTTATTAAAGTGCACTCTTTATGTCCTCATAAATTACGCGTTATGGGTTCAATGCTTCATTAAACCCCCTTGACACCCTTGCTTGACGTTTAATCGATAGGGATTAAGATTTGGGACCGAAATTCTATAATCGATCAATAAACAATGGATATTATTGAACATATAATAGCTATTTTAAGAATAATAAAGAAAGTATGTCGAAGCTATACAAATATTAGCAGCACTTTATCATCGAAAAGATCGAGCTCGAAAATTGGAATACTTTTCCGAAGCGTCGGTAATATTTTTCTGTTACTTAAAATATATTGCTGTAATCTATCATATCACACTTTGGATGTGATGAGCTTGTATATTTGTCACATTCTAAGTACACTCGACGATACGCCTCGTGCATCACACTCCACTTTAAAAAGCGATTCATACGTATTCGTAATAAATCACGTTTTACTTTTAGATGTTCCACGAATAGTATAATCTTGTTTAACAAGCGAACGGGGAATTGGTCGATCCTTAACCGCATTCGGTATTTCCGCATTGTTATACAATCGTGAAAGATTTCAAACTTTCATCGCTTGAAGTTTACAGTCAATTAAAAGATACGTAAACATTAGAAATTATTTACACAAGCTTTATTACTTGGCCTACATTAGTGATTGGTAACGTCTTAGTGTCTGGGTTAACTACATTAAGAATTGATTTAAGTTCTTAACAACTCTATTTTATTGTCGACTAGCGACCCGCCCCGGCTTCGCACGGGTTTAATGGATGATATTATACATAAAAACCTTCCTCATGAGTTACTCTATCTATTAAAAAAAACCGCATCAAAATCCGTTGCGTAGTTTTAAAGATTTGAGCGTTCATAGGGACATACAACATGACACATGACAGAAAAAGCGACTTTGTTTTATACTATGTAGTGATTAGTTAATTAAAATACTAGTGGTCCGCTACAATATATATTATCCACGTTCTACCCATAAATTCTTAAGTTTTCTCGAATCCCATCCCAGTCATTCCTTGAAAAAACCGTATTAAAATCGGTGGTTAGTGTTAAGCATACGTAGGGGCAGACAGCGAGAATCGACTTTGTTTTATTGAAGAATGATCGACAGACTATTTCTTATCGAAAACTTTTGTTATTTGTTAGTAAAAGTGCGATTTCAATTCTCATTTCAGTCGGAAAGAATTTTTCTTGCAGTCGTTTGTGCGGTTTTTCATTAGGGTACATCTGCAAGTATTATCTGCAGTGCAGCTACTTGAAATTACATTTTCTTAGCGCGACTGCTCCCATTTGTTTAGTATCACGCTGCCACGGTTTTATCATTGTCTTGCAATTCATCGCATTCTTGTTTAAAACGAGCAGAAATAATTCTCAAGTTTTCATTGCTGTGTGAATGTACGAAGTTTACGTTTTACTCTTACTCTTTAACATTGTTTAAGACACTTATCTATTCTCTATACAGTATATTTAAATATTAAAAAGCCTTTTTTTAAACACGCTTTTCTTCGCAGCTACTGAATGAATTTAAAAACTGTTTCTGATGCCTACGTAGGTTCAGGTGGTTAGTTTAATTGAAAACATCGTAAAGATTTTATATTTGAGGTCTTTTATCAAGAAACTGCAAATAGAAGACAATTATAATGGTGGCTATTAACATTAAAATATGAATATCGTTACGTAAGGATGGGGCGAGCGCCGCACGGGCACCCTCTTACGATTTATTGTTATGCGAGAAGTATCCATTCATATTAATAAACTGTACTGCGTTTTATTTATTAACGTAGCGGTATTTAATATTTAATTTTAATATCTTTTATAACCTTAAAAAACCGCAAGTAAGATGTATATCGTTTGACCTTTTTCAATTTACTTGATAGCGTAGAATGTAGGCGTAAGGGTTTCCTATCTGCGAAAGGTTGTTTATCTAGTCCTTTCCTGTAAATGATTTCAGGGAGGATGTAGGGAGGAGTGATTTAACGAGATAAGCTGAACCCTTCCAGAGGTAGTGCATAATGTCATCCCGCTAATGCAAGGGCTCTTCGACACAGATGGCACCCGCGTTTTTCTACAGGGTGTGAATTACAGATATCGGGAGCATCGGATAATATTTCATCATTAGTACGCTATGCTTGATGAGAAGTTAATGGGCTATGGGTACTGTAATATTCACAGATTTTCCTATATTCATGAAGTACATCAACACTAATATTATAAAGAGGAAATATTTGATTTTTTGTTTGTTCGAATTGCTGGCTTCGAAACTACTGGACCAATTTGAAAAAATATTTTAGTATTGAAATTCTACATTATCCCTGATGAATATAGGCTATATAACATTTTGCTATGGAAGCGAAATAACTTATGTGTCATATATTACAATTATTGTAACATATAATAGGTTAAAACAAATTATTCGAACTGCATCCAATATAATGATTGTATATAAAGAAAAATTTTTACTTAAAGAAGCGTCAATAATAGTAATTAAGCCGCGAGATGTTAACCAAAGCTTCGATTCTAAATCGAGCGGATTTTGTTTTTTGTTTTCACACCCTGTACTTGCCAGCTATAGCATTTACATGCGTTGCATCCCGCGCGATCACGGTTTCGTTTGGGGGCGAAGGCCCCTTTCGCCGATGATCCCGGCTATAGTACAGACGCAATGGTCGCGCGCGCACGCGACCGGCGCTCCGGGCGCGCTCTCACGCGAACGACATCTCCGTGACACGCAGAACTAAACTTACACAAATTGTGCGAGTATTCGTGGATGTGAACCAGTGAATATCAACTCCATTTGAACGGTTTGACGGCTATTTTGATGCAGTTCGAGTTAATTCTGGATATATTCGTTTTGTTTATATTTATGTGTGATTCACGTCAATATTACTCTTACACTTGACTTAGCGAAACGGATTGAATTAAGCTCATTTTATTTATTGTTTAGATATAAGGTTGTGAAGTTCAACTATTTTAAAATATTTTAATTCAGTTCATTTTAATCATTATTTGCCTAAATCAAACATTCTCAAACACTTGTGGCGTACAATGTAAACAGTAGTTTTTAGACCATTTATCAAAGTCGGTAGATTCGATCGATAATACGGTTTTATTTAGGCTAGAAACCATTACATTTTTCTTCACTATAATAGTTTCGTTATTCTTGTTGAAATTAAATTGAAATACCCTCATGTTAGGTTTGTAATATTTACATTTCGGCAAGAAAAAATAATAAAAAAAACAATAAGCACGTCTTAAAGATACATAAATTTGTAATATGTGATCTCTGATCTGCTAAATTTACAGTTATAAGATTTAAGATTAACGATACTGATAAGTAAGCATCGTTCTGCACGAATCTTATACATGTATTCTGTCAATACCGGCATTAAGGTTCTCCAAAGGCTAAAGGTAACAGAAATAACTAGGTATCGTGCACAGAAAAAGTGCTTGTTTTATAAAGACGTTAGAGGTCAAAATAGACTAGTGCATATTTAGCATTTAACAGCGTGTCGATCGTAGGTGTATATTCTATTACCTAGGTATAAATAGTGGCCTGTACAAGTTTCGTTTTACTTATTGGTGTGCGAAGGCTGGAGAATGGACCCGGTTATCTTACCCTGTCTTACGCCTACGTAAATTGGTCTAGCCTATGTATTGAATAATAATGTATTTTTAACTCGCTTTGCCACAATAGTTTGTTATTAAACTTTTTATTTGTTTGCAAATTTTACAAAAGTGAATCCTATAGGCTATTAATAAATATAACCTATACCAGAATTTTGACGTACGTTACCAATAATATAATGAATTAATGTGGACTCGGTCAATAAATAAATATACTTTATGATACTCTGAAGTACTTCCATTCGCCGCAAACAATATGCCCTGCTATCATCGCTTTGTTATCGCCTGACAGTTACTGCTAATTAAATTTCATTTTGAGAATTATGATCCCATTTGAGATTTTTAATGTTTATTATATATGTTTTACTGTACATGAATTCATATTTATTTTAAATAAATAAATTTTGTATGACATATCATTAATAATAAACAGATCGTAGACTTTTAAAAACTTCTAAAAATGCATAAACCTCGTCGGTTCACGAGAAAAAGCTAACAATATAATTATTGTTAAAAAATAAAGGACAGAATACTGATTGGAATTTGAATTTCAAGAAATCGTTAATATGTTAAGCAGTTCATATACGATTGTGGCAAAACCAGTTTCATGGGTAAAGTACGTGGGTGCATTGCAGTTCTGCAAATCTCGGGGATAAAATTTTAATGGCGTTCTCGTTTAGTTTGTTTTGTACGCAAACTTTATATTATCTCACGTAGTGCCAACTTGTGCTCGCAATTTCAACCACGAGAATGGTTCTTTTGAAACATTCTCCAGTCAAGAATCAAGCGCTAAGTGTTTCAAACTTTATATTGACTAAATTCATGAAATAATTTTTGAATTTAAGCGGTCCCCTGCCGCAATAAACACGCAATGCGCTTGACATTTCATTTAAAAATATAAACAAACTCATGGCATTGTAGTACTTCCTTAGTTTTATGGGAACCATAAGATTTTTTACAAAATACAATAAATATCGTTGTTCGGTCTGGTACAGACAAAAAATATTTAAACGATGTGTGTTTTTTCGTTTCACATTGTTTGGAGAGGGAATCCATTTGGGGTTGCCAGTTGCCACCCCAAGATTCTGCGCCCCCGTTTTTAGAATACAATAGTTCACACAAAATAATCGATACATATCCGATGTTTGATCCTATTTAATATAATAATATAATTGTGATCATTACAACTTTATTTTTGAAATATTTTGTTAATTATTGTTCTAGCTCTTGGACGATTATAAGATATTCCATATTTAAAAGTTTCTGTTAAAAACTTTCACAGAAATTAAATTGGATAAATATATTTTCAAAGACTGAAAAAGTTTGATTTAATACTCAGTTTGATTTAAAAAAACTTATTAAATTAATTAAGGAATACGTTCTTATTTTATGAACCAGTTTCATTCCAAAATAAACTTATTAAAGTATCTTAGAAATCGAACTTTTTCAAATATGGATTTTTAGAACTAGCGTTTTATAATCTGTGTACTAAAAATGTTTACCCGCCTTTTTACTAATGTCAATATTTTTCTGAGATTTTTTCCTAAGAAAATTGACTTTGACTTGAATAATGAATTAAATAAATTAGGAGAGGGTGAATTGTTGTGATAAATCTGGTTTAACGTCATGAGTTTGCAGTTCGTATCTCCTCCCTTCAGGGTACAAGTGCAAATTAATATATATTGGTAACCTGTAACCGAGCTCATGAAAATTGATGACTACAATGTGCGTTCCTTCAATCTGTCCTCTTACATCAACTTTGATATAAAACTGTTTGCTTTGCCACTTTGCCTGTAAGTATTTTATGAAAAGTATTTACCTTTTTCATTTCATCCGAAACTACCTAATCTTTTAATAGAAATACTATTTAAAAGTAGATAGCCTAAATGATCATCCTTATTCAAATTATAGTAAGTAGTAATTTTAGTGAATTCCATATTTATTTATTAGTTCAAAGTTTCAGCTAATATGATTTCATATCAAAAATTAGGGTATGAAATATTTTAAGGTCACTAAAATATGCCGGACGCATCGT
Organism: Phoebis sennae; assembly: GCA_001586405.1. Taxonomy (NCBI): domain Eukaryota; kingdom Metazoa; phylum Arthropoda; class Insecta; order Lepidoptera; family Pieridae; genus Phoebis; species Phoebis sennae. The sequence goes on from LQNK01001430.1 coordinate 75,675, forward strand.
AATTTCGATGATTTTTGCATAAGTAGGTACATTAAGATACCGTATATTAACTATTTGAATTTATTTACATACAATGGCTAAATATGTTTCTTAAGCACAATATGTCTGCACATACTTTAAAATAAATGTAGAATTCAATTAATATTAATTTCTTGTATACAGTTTGTGTCTTATTGCTAACACAATCGTACCAATAATGCCTTAATGAGGTTATTATTTAGTCATATTGATTGAATTGTTGTTAATGTTATCGTTGACCTTAAAACATAATAAATACTCTTCTAAACTATACTATACGTTGTCAGTCATTGTAATCTTGTAGCAAAAACGTTTTCTGTTCCGTTTGTTTACCTACCTATATTTCATATGGATTAATAGGCTTCATTATATAAATATACATATCATTGGATTAAAAATAAATGATTTACTGAGCCAGGAATCGTACCCACAGATTTTGCTTAAAAATAAACAATTTAATTTACAGATCTATAGTACCTACTATTGAATGATCTAGTTTTTATTTTCGGCAGTCCTGTTATAAACAAAATTTTATTTCAATATTTTTCATTAAAGCTTTGCCATTAATAGCCTTATGCATCTGATATTAATTAGTCCAACGAGGTTAACCAGCATCAAATTTGATTTTCAAAGTTCGTTGAACATCGAATGGATGAGCTTTAAAGCCAATACAAAGTACGGAATAGCTGGCTAATCCTATAGGTTGAAACGTGCATAAATTAGCGTGAAGCACATGACTATGCACAGCTCCGGTCGGCTTCTGAGAAAAGTAATTCTCTTTACACAATGTCACACTTTGCAATAAATGATTGTCTTATTTAATAGATTATTTCAATAATATTTTTTATAGCAAATTGAACTATAAGCGTCACTTATTAGCTCTCAAGTTTCCGGTTAGTGAGTCAGTTTGTAACGTTAAGGTGATTTTTATTTTAATTCCAATGGCTGAATTAAATATAAAGCAAAACGTTTAAAATAAATAGGCTAAATAAAGCCTATTGGGATAAATCATGCATGATATTAAAGGCAAATAAAAATGTAGATCAATGCTCATAATTGTTCTTTCATTTTGTATTGTTTGAGCAATCGATATTTCGTTCGATGTATGAGTATAACAGGCATTCAAAAAGCCTTTTTTGTTTTATCAATGCGTGAACTGTCAGAATTTGACAATGGCTTTGGGATAATTTAATCCAATGGCCGGAAGACATATTATTATGTTTATGTCGTGATCAAGTATTCACTATTGTGATTTGAGCCTTATATATTCTGATAGAAGGCTTACCAGATTTATTCTAACTATGAAACAATAAATTCAAATTTGTTCGTAAAAAATACGACATATTAAGTACATTATCGCACGTTAAATGCTCCAAAAACGTTCACAGAGAATATTAAGCAAAGCTTCGGTGTTCGCTACATAGCTACACTCGATATGATTAATCCGATAATACCCCTAGGCCGGCTTTCCTACTGTAACAATTACGTGCAAAGTAGATTATATATTCATAAAAAGCTTGATCGTTCTAATTTCTATTGTTAGCCAAGGTTGTTGCACTGTATGGGTATGGCACACCACGTCACCTATAATTAACGTTTTTTGTAACCCTTATATCTTTGAATGGAGACAATACTACATAATGGTCTTGGCCCCTTCCTTTATCGTCAATAGACCAATTACTTTTATTGTGAGCACTTTTACTTTAATTGTTCTATCATTGTACTATAAAAGAGAGCGTTCACACAAATGCGATTTATTCACAAAACGATTCGTAATCTAAAGAATTTCATCACTTTACCTTGGGTCATCATAGGAATGGTTATTGTAGTTTGACCGACAAGCAGTTTGAAATTCCTGTTGTGCCTGAAATGTTTGCCACTGATAGGTTAGCCATCATAGTTATGGACAGCATTTATCTAAAATTTTACCCTGTATCCTAATCCTAGTTATTACTAAAGCTAATAACTTAAGCTATACATTGGTTGATTAAAATGGACTGAATTAGTATTAAGAAACAAGACTGATTAGTGAATTAGACATGTAGTTTAAATAAGTGTTAAAACAAAATGAAATTCAATAGAACTATATAAGAGTGCTGTGATAGTGCTAAAAGATTTTGTTATATAAAAGTTAACCATGGGTAACACAAATTCTGGACAAGGACACACGCGACAAAATAGTAAAAGCCGAAAATCGAGAAGTCTTCCTACATCGCCAGAAGTCAGAAGGTATTTGTAAACCCAATAATGTTTCTATTGTTTTTAGTTGAGAATTGCAATTTATATGTTCATTACATTCTATAACGTTTGTAGTGTAAGTCCCTAATTTAATTACTTCCGTTTTCAATGTGTTGTCTAAGAAATGATAATTGTAAGCATTTACGACTTTCTCCATTAACAGTTCGTAATTCCGAAACTTTTCACATCCTGAATTGAAGTTTGGAGCGGTTGTTAAAACTCAATATCGAAGAGAAATTAGTAGCATCTAGTCCACTTAGTAGATGCGATCTAAAAATACCTAAAGCCTGATTCAAGTCACGGTTCGTCGATCTTTTACAGCGAAGCATATCATCAATAGCACTGATCTTTGATCTTAACGTGTAACATGGAACATTAGTGAACAATAAATAGGGATTACTTTTCTGTAAGCTCAACTTTTATAGGCGTGATCGAATCACGACGCGACGTTTTGACATTTGTCACTTTCAAGATTTCAAAACAAAGCGTGTAAGTATACCTACTAGGAATGTTATAGGGTACAACCTTGTTATTATTTGCACTTTTGAAAGTACTTAAAGTATATAAAAAATATGTTCACGTCTTCAGATTATATCGCGTAGATACGTCTGAAATTTAATAATTACCACACCGCAAAACGTATCTTCCCTATTATCGAGCAGATCCTGGGTTAGCGACGGTATTTGATTGATAAACTAATATTAAGTATCAATATTATTATCATAGGATTATTATCTACACGTGCGAAGAATATGAGTAGTTCAACCATTGTGTAGGATAGAAATTAAATGCAAGCAAGTTGCGTGCGCGGGCGACGCGTGACGCCAGATGTTCACTGTTTGGATTTTGCCCTTATGTCACAATTTATAATGCCTTAGATCGTGCGAAGGATATAATATACTAATTAGTATGATTAATTTTGGAATTAAACGTGAGGTAACATTTATTTAAGCACGATTTGATTAAATTTGTTACGTTCTACTCAAATAAAAAGTATTCTGTGTTAGATACTATTTATGCATCCAAATTTTGATATAAAAATAAAGAAATTGTTCCAGAATTATCATTATTTTATTTAATTCATTACAATTATTTCTAAAAAATATATCAATAACAAGATACAATCGAAACACTTATTTCAATGTTCCTACATGTAACGCCATCTAGCGTGGCGTAGGGATATTAAATTGTAAAGTCTATCAAACAATATCTTTTTACATTATTGTACGCTATTAAATAACCATTCTGATTAACTAATTTATGTTTCACTGGGTAGTATTATAGGCGCCTTAATTACGCCTTGAAAATACAATTTAATCAATTTATCCTATTAATGAAGTAAGATCACATAATTTACTTTTCAAATGTACAGATATAAACGCAAAAGTCTTATTAACTGAATAAAAGCGATATAAATGCAGCGCAAGCTCAGTTGAATAAGTATGTAATATTTCACCTTAGAAGTGCTTCCTTGTATGTTTTATTATAAAATCGTGACCACACAAGCGTCGACGGACGGCGACAACTTCACTTCGTGTTATTTTAAATCCGTTATTAACTCCAGAGGAATATAAATGATAATATTAACCGTTTTTTAAAACATTGTCAGGTGCGCTTAGAAATAAACTATAATAAACACAAAATATTTGAATTAATAACTACAGTTACAGGTTTAACTAAGTTATGTATAGTGCGTTTATCTTCGAAACTACCAGAGGGATATGAAAAATTATTTGTAAATATGATTGACAGGTTCATCAGAAAATCGGCTTAAGGCCATCTTTTGAAAGCGAGGGCCACAGCTAGTTTTTAAGTATTTAATATAGAAAGTGGCGTGTTTATTCTCTTTCTCCTCTCTCCTTCAAAACATGAAGTTGCTACTGATCTTTTTTAGTCCTGCGCTACATTAATCGAAACTAATTTAATGATTATTTCATTAATGATTAAAGCCTAATTTCATGTGTCTAGTTCCCGAAGATATATCAATCAAGATATGTTATTCATTATAGAACTCTAATAGAATTTTGTAATTTTGCTATCAAAACATTATTTTAAAACGCCTATATGACATAAGGGATCGTATTACTTTTGTAAGTTCCGATGATAAAGAATGTTATTTACTACAGAGCATAGTATTACAAAATTAATATTTTTCAATCATATGGCAAGTGTCACTTGAATATAGACCACGTTGAAATGTTAATACATTAACTGAAATCCTTCTTGTGGTTATTAAATAAAATATGTATTCAAGTGAAAGTTATGCAAGTTGCTCAAGGTAGGTCTATGTCTATGTCATTTTATCTGGTTTATGTTTCTCGTACTAGAGTTACATGACATTTTATAGAGTACATACTAGATTATGTACATACTAGATGATATTTCTATACTTAATTTAAGTCTCAAAGAGATAGATGTTCATTTCATTTAAAGTTTGTAACCCAATTATGTAGCGTTTAATATTTTTAAAAAGAGTTTAATATACGAGCAAACCTGAGAATTATATATGTTAAGTATAATAGGGAAGCAGTTACGTATTTTTTGGAAATTGTATAAAAACCTTTTACCTATCATTTCTGGTTATGACTGATATATCTGTATCATTATGAATATATTATATTTTAAGTAGATATTTATCTGTCTAAGATCGTACTTGACATTGAAGTTGTTATCAATGGCCATCTACAAATTATTACTTCTAAGCGTGTTAATATCTTCTGCGCGGAGAGTCTCTCTTTTGTGACATCTTAAACAAAACTAAATTCTTAAACAAACAATTACGTTTGTCCACAGGCAAGTCTCGGTGCTGCAGACGTCAATCCCACTCCCTGCGTCGGCGGCCGCGGTGAGACGAGCGCCACCAGACAAACGGCCCCTGCCCGCTACTCCTGGCCATGGTTGGTAGAACCTCTTTATATCCGTATGTAAATCGTTCTCTAATAAACATTATATTCATACAAATGATAGTTCTTGCAAAGGCAATTTTAGAGTAAATAATAATTAGGTAGTAAAGGTATTTAAGTAAATTCTGCGGATTTGTGACTAAAAAGAATTGTCGTACCGTTTCGTAGTACTTTTATATTATAGATTCTTTAAAAATGTTGGTTAATCGCTTATTTTCACATATGTAATGACGATTGAATTAATTTTCACTCACTTCTTTAAAGATTTTTACTTTGTGAAATGTTTTAGATATATGGGCGGTCATTCTCATTATTTGAAATAATTTGTCTTACTTTAAAGTACTGGTAAAATGTTGAACCATTAGTTTAAAATCAAATTATCAGACTCTTAAAGCTAGACTTCCACTTAACTTTGCAGCACATAAAAGAGAAACAGTTCACCGACCTTACTCGTAGAATTGACTCGAATTCGTTGCTAGTAGACCATCCGTAGACATCCATTATTAGAATGGATACGTGTAATTCAATTTAGCAATTAGTTAATGGTGTCTTGTGTAAGAATTCAATTGTTTCTTCAATACATGTCTAGTTCACATTTGAAGCCTTTTTTTATTATATTTTCTTTAGGGACGTTTACACAAAATGTATGCCAGCTCCATCATGAAATTGTATACAAAAATTACGATAGAAATTTTTGGAATTTTCTATAAAAATAGCCGAATTTCGTGCAATGATTGAATGCTACCATGTTTTTTTAATTAAATTTTTAAATTTTTAATAAAAGCTTAATCAGAAATAATTGCGTTAATAAATTCATTTAACCGTTTTAAATCAGTCTTAAACTACTATTAGTACAGACACTTAAACTTCTAAGTTCATTTAAACAAACTGGGTATAACATCCGCTGGGCATTGTTATAGACGCAATGAAAACACTAAGCCAGTTATTATGAATCCCGCGCATGGGAAGCGATAATCTAAGGATTTATGAAGTCTCGCTGTTATCGTGTATCGTCTTGGTAGACAGATGCATCGCCAGTTGATGTGCACTGGTCAAAGCGAACACTCATTCCGTACCAATTAGACAATGTGTGAATTTAAACCGAGTGAATATTTGTGATTAATAACAATAAAAATACATATTAAAGGTTTGTGGCAATGTTTACAATTGATTCATTAATTAATTAACAGCTATACGTTAAAGATAAGATAGTTTAAAGACGTATGTATTGAGATAAATCGAAGAAGAAAAAGCACGTTTATATTTGTCCTGTTATCAATTTGACAGCATTAATTTTGTTAGCTATAAGTGAACTTAGAAGTTATAATTCTGACCATAAATAATTTATTAATTTAAATTAGAATACTGTTAATAAAGCAATGCGAATATACATTCAAAGTTTAAAAACAAATTACTTTGAGTACAAAGAGTTTGAAAAATAATCTTATTAACAAAAAGTTTTATTAAAGAAAGAAGAAATATGTACCTAAAGGCTATTTTGGCCTTTTAAACACAGTAGCTACATTTCTTTTGTATGACGCACGGAGTCTGTATAAGATCATAATATTGTTATTCCTTGTTGTAAACCTCCCATTGGTTATTATAAAATGAAATTGTTTTTATTCATGACTTTGATATAATTTTTGATGATAGCTGTTTTATAATTATTATCTACCTAGGTATCTATGCAAGGCCTTGTTTAAAACATAGTAAATGATATTTGATAGTTCCTAAACGATTGGCCATTGCGGTCAAATGATGGATGGCGAATACAGCGGATGGCAGGATAGGTACCAACTGTTGATTGAGAACCGCGATCGTTGAATCGTTTTGATGACGCATTCGACTTCCTTTTAAAACTCTTGCCCTAAATTATTGGAATTCATCTACTGTGTGTCATTTTGCGATTTTTTTGTGTTTATAGTTATAGGTTAGATAATCTCTCTAAGATAAGAAAAAATAAGTTAACTTCTTTCAATCGACAAATAACTATAAACGACAAATTTATGTCATAAAATATAAGGCACAAAAAAGGCTCGTCTGATGTTTGCGTAAGCATTTCCAAAGTTGGTACACAATATGGCATTAGTATACAATAGACTTTATAAACATAAATATAAATATACTTACAGAACTTTATGAATAAAATATTTATTTTTTATATCATGAAGAAATCACAGGTGTAACCTACCGCCATAAGCGTACATTTATTTATTACTGTGCTCGTAAGCATGACGTCAGAATATTATTATTTTAACTACATTCAATCAATACAAGGGACCAATTTTAGAGACCTATACACGATCAGCTGGCGTTCCCCAAATTAAAAAGTTTTAAAAGGGTCGCAAGGGGTCTCGGAGACCAAATTAAATTTGGCTTAGATAACACACATACGGTTATTGGTAAACATAATGTTATTCTCTGACCTGACAATCAGTTTAGTTTGAACTGGCGGCCAATACTGAACTATGTTGTTTTCATTTAAATATATTATATTATAAAAATACTAAATGGCGTTAATAGTATTCATAAGTGACCGGAATTATTAAATCACAGGTGGGAAAAGTGGTCTGTCAGCAAGTTCAAGCCGTTCAACGAGCCCACTGGGACATGGCGCAGTTAGCTTTATACCTCGGGCACCGGCTTCATCATCCGGGTGAGAATAATTGAATACATGTTTAATGAAACCATTTCAATTAATTCATTCCATAACTTTCATCTATATGGGTATTGCACTGTTGTTAGTAAAATAAGAAAAAACACAACATTTTTTACTTCTATAGATATTAATTTTTACAGGTCAAGACCAAACTCATCTCTTTTAGCACCTGGTAGTAAGATTCCATCAACGTTGACAACTCAATCACCACAACATTCCCAAAATGCATCAAGCCATAATGGAACCCCAACTAAACAATCAATGTTAGATAAGTTAAAATTGTTTAATAAGGATAAAGTAAGCGCAGAAAAACAAAATAGTAAAAGCTCCGCAGTTTCGAAACGCACAAGTTCCTCCAGTGGATTCTCTTCTGCCAAAAGTGAAAGATCCGACTCTAGTTTAAGTCTCAACGAATCTTCTCATATACCAAATACAATCAATAAATCGAACTTAGTAGGCCCTAAAAATGTGAGACATCAAAATGATACGTTAAGCAAAGATAAATCTGGGAAAGTGGTGAAATCTAAATTGGCAGGATCAAAATCAGTTAAAGAACCATCAATGAGTTTGAGTAAGGCTAATCCAAAATCCAGTAATAATGAAAAGTCGAGAAACAGTCCTAAACTACCAGCTCGAGACAAAGAATCAAGGCTAGCTGCTCCTAAATCCGTTAGCAACACAAAGTTAAATTTAATCGAAGACAACTCTAGAATTTCTAAACCGAAATTAGAGTCGAAAATGGTTAAGTTATCTGGTAGTCAGGCAAAATTAAGTGAGTCGCGGGCAGATAATGCAGAGGGAAAAATGAATGAAAACTCATCGAAGGGTTCCCACAATCATACCCAATCGCCATCACCAACCGGAGGGCAAAATGTTCAATTGCAAAATCATACTGGAATTCCTAAACCAACAGCCGCTGTTAAAGGAACATCGAAGATATCGAAAGATGACAGACATTTAATGCAAAAGAATGCTAGTAGCCAATTGAGTCCTATTCAAAGTAATTCTAGTCTAAATTCTACAAATAACGTTGGTGCTCTGCCGTTTACACGAGAACAGTCAAATTTAAATAAAGATACATCCCAAAAACAAACATTAGCTGTATCACCTATGCCTGTGATAAATAGTTTAAATCAAAACCAATCCTCTCAGATGTCAGAAAGTTCACATTCCAATTCGACGCATAGTACAACTGGTCAACAATCTAATTCAAGCGATGGTAGTGTGATATACAGGCCTTCCAGTGAATCCGGATCAGAGATATCGAAAAGTAATGTTACATGTAATAGAAAAGTTGACATGAATGCAACCTATATAAATAATGTCATAAATGAAGCAGAAATATCAGAAAAAGAAGCTGCGCAGAATAGATTACGTAATAGCCCAGGAGTAAAACAAATGTTCGATCAAAATAAAACGCTAACAGAAGTTGATAGGAATGACAGTCGATCGAGCACTCCATCCCACTGTAGAGATAATTCATTAGGTGACGATGAAAACCCATTAATGAATGTTATGCCAATGCGACCGTTGCTTCGAGGTTATAACAGTCATCTCACATTACCTATGAGGACTTCGGGATTAGCACAAAAGAATGTGACTGGATATCCTCATCATGCAAATACTGTAAAAGCTAATTTCGGAAGAGATAATGTAGGGTTGCGCGAGCGCCTTAACTTTAGCCCTGGTTTTTCTAACCCTGATTATTGTGATTTGGAAATAGCTTCTGGTTACATGTCTGATGGAGATTGCTTGAGAAGAATAAATGTAAATGAAATGGATTGTGGTCGAAACAACGATATAATGGATGGCTATATGTCAGAAGGCGGTGCATCACTATACGGTCGCCGCATGAACTACCAACAGCCCTCACAGTTTCAACAATTAGACGAAAGGTAAGTCATATTTATATTATGTACTCGTAATACTATAATGATGACACCCTACACTATAAATATGCTGGATAGAAATTAGACTATAGGATTTAATAGTATGGTATCTACCATTTGTGGTTTTCACAGTTCTATGTTGTTAAAAAAACTATTAATAAAAGGATTACAATAGATTTACGGAATACGATGCTCCACAAGTGGTTGTCACAAGTATTATGTTACATTATTTCGCCACAAAACCGCATTCTTTACTACTTCTTTTAGACAATTAAATGTAAAAGCAGCTTGTTCCAATAGTATGTATTAAAAAATAAAGTATTATTTATTTGTAAAAAATAACATTACCTAATAAATAAAATGCAATTCATATTTGTTGTTCTAATGCACAATTCAATTTAAACGAGAAATAGATAAAAAACTATAGTGAGATTACAAAACAAGATAGTAGTATAATACAAACAAAGCGTTTATAATTTGAACACCCGTACGGCATCTCCCAGTGAACACATAGCGCACTCACACTGTCGCATCGCTCGGGGAGCGCGGGGTGGTCAAAATCGATACTCCTCCGTCTCACGCCGACCCTCCCCGCGCAGTACCACACCTCGACCCTAACCACCCACAATACCAATGTTAGCTGTCATGGTACTTATGTAATAAAATCACTTAGGATCATCCCATTTCAGTAGATTTTGCAATTAGTTTTCATAAGCCTAAAATCGTCTTTATAAGCTTTTTATCGAGACTTCTAATGTATTTACAATAACGGCGTTGAATTTACTAAATATAATATTAATATTACTCGCATTGGATAAAGCAAAGTGATTACGTAAATAGTTTTAGAGGCTTTGAGCTTAGCATAATGTATCTGCCGGATCCGATGGCGCCGGCAACGGCAGGCAGGGCGGGCGGCATTCGGCGCCGCGCACTACGGGCGTGCGGGCGCGCCGACCCTCCGCCCGTCGAGATACACACGTGAAAAACTTTCCCGATTTCTGATCATGTAAATCTGGAATTGTAATCGATCGTGCCTCCGTCAGACGCTCGCCGAGCACGCCGGCCTCAGCTGCCGGCGCCGATCTCGGCCCGCGCTCAACAAAGACTCAATGTGAAACGATCGCGCCCGTCGCGAATCCTGTGAACTGCGATAAAACGTCGACTTACTCGCTCGTGTTAGTTATTAAGTGTTTCCTAGTCATTAGTGGTGGACCATATGCGCTGTGCCTTCTGTCGCATGTTTAATACGCGGGAATCTCGGACGTAGTTCTTTGCTAAATTACAATATATTACTGTTCGATAATAATTTTGTGAACGTTCTTATCAGTGTTGCCTTGTTATGTGTCTTCGCTTTTAGCAGTAGAATATTTTTACGGTGCTTTGTAGATATTTGTACTGGTGTAAATTTTCTACGATATACATTTTCGAGAGTGCTTAACATTATGTGGGTAAGGATCCATTTTACAATTTCATATTTTTGGAAGTTCTTACGGGTACCTATGTGAATAAGAAATTTATATTCCCTATTTTTGCTATACTCGGAGCAATGACCTTGTTAACATGTGGATTACACAGTAAATATGTCGATGACATCTGGTCACCAGGCTCAATGAAGTAAAATAAAAACTAGTAACAGAAATGAATATCATTAGCTTTCTGATATAATAGAAAAATCAATATTGCAAATAATAACATACAAAGATGTTGAATACACGAATATTTAAAATACCAAAATATATACTTAGCTCATATAGGTAATTGAAATATGGCATGGAACATTAACTCAATGCGCTACATATAAATTAGTTGGTATTTAGAGCTCTGGTAATAATACTTAGTTTCGGTTCCATTCGAGGGGAAATTTAAATTCACCATATTGGTGATTGTCGACCCCTTTGTAAATTATAGTGCTTCAAACGTAGGTTTGTAAAGTATGAACATTATTAATTTTGTGGTAAAATTGTCAAGTAGTAATATTTCGTTTTATTAAATTTATAACTTAATTACATTTTGATACGTAAATATTTAGCAAGAGCAATTTTTGGTCTGATTACTTAAATGATTTTCTTAAGAGTAGTAAAATACATATATATTTTATTGTTCAATATGCAATAAATAAATAAATAAATATTATTATCTACAATAGGATAGATATCATTAGATTTCTCGTTTGGAAGAACTGAAATAGATTAGCGAAGTGAAGTGACGAATTTATTTTTTTTCGGTACTTTGGTTGTTGCACTAATGTTTAAGAAAGCCTGACAATGGACGTCAACTTGACATGTAATCGATATGTGTTTACTTAAGCTTCACTCCTCACAATCGACGGAAGCGATACCGTCTTAAACCTGAGTTAAAGACTTATGTAGTGTGATAATTTACTGGGCAATCGAGTTGTTCAGCCACTTCTGAACCATTAGAGGAAATAAAACAATAAATAATAAATATTATACTTTAAATTTCAATACATACATGCTCTTTTGTATGTATTTTAGCATCATAGTGTCTACATTACTTATCAATTAAATCATTTTCAGTTTTCATACTTCATTAATAGTGGAGTCTAGTTATAGTTTATTGAAACTCACGCCGTGGCAAAGTGTCTCTTTCAATATCTGCTGAGCCTTTATTGTACTTCAAAATGAATTCAAGTACGCACTTCCACGATTCTATAGACTTAAGAGGAATAAGAAAATAAAAAAGCCTCAATTTTTTTTAAGTACGAAAGCGATAACAGGTCAATAAACTATTAATATTAGAGTAGTAAAAATCCTTATTCAATGGTCCCTAAGCAGGAACGTCAAGTAGTCTAGACGGATCGAAATTCTAAAGTTCCACCTTGGTTTCTATATTGTTTGGCTAGTCCTTGGAATATAATTAATTAAATGTCATGCTGAAAGTATTTTCACAATGGATGTATTTGTATTTATTTCAGTTGTTAGTTTCAGTAGGACGTTAATGAAAATTAGAGAGTCACTTTTATAATAAAGTTAGTGTTAATAAAAGCGAAGCGAGTATCTAATTAAAAGTCACCATACTCAGGAATTCGCGATTTAATATATAAAGGAGTACGGTATATTCAGTTTATAAATAATGAGGAGAGCAGTATTCAGTCCCATTCACAGGATCCGTCATCATTAGCGTAGGGCTTGGGGCGTCGGGTTTTCATTAAACACCAATGTTTCAAATGACAAAATGCTCCAGAAGAATGGAGCAGGGCGCAAATTGACGCACCTTGCCTTATCTTTGTAGTGCTTATGCCTAACACAAAAGTATTTTGTTTTTTGAACAAATTCAAAGCAACGAATTGTACCTACAGACTCCTCCCTATATTTGGTCCTCTTCCATTTAATTGTACGTCAAATTAAAGAAATTTATAGCTCTGTCTTATTAAAATGTCCCTCAATTGTGCATTGTAGAATTGATAGTGAATGCTAAGAAAATTATTGTACTATAAATTTATAACATGTGTCAAGATTAATTAAAAGAGTGTCAATCGTTATAGAATTTTATGTCCCTCTGTATTCTAAAGGAATGCCTTTTACTATTCCTATTCCTGAAGAATATGACTTTCTTTTATGCCGTAAGACTAGATAAACACACGTGACACAGTTTTCTTTCATTTCAATATAATACGAGCACTTTTTCTCCGCGAGGAAGTAATATACACAGGTCGCAGCGGGGATAAAATGAAAAATCTTTTTATGCTAGTCATTTCAAATATGCATTTTTTAATGAAAATAGTTTTGATGTACTGACTTAATAAATCCCATTGAGTTATTCAATTCTGATTTCAATACAAAGAAAATATTACATTATACTATCAACATGACTATAATGTTCAAAGAGTTTCTATTAATTTTGTTACAATTTGAGATAACTTTTTAAAATGATGTCCGCAGTCCGGACCATACCATAAATGAGTTCTTTTATAATTATTGATTTATGGTGTAATAATTTATCGGCAAAGTATGATGACCTCTTTTCAGTGTTTATAGATATAAAGGCTTCTTTGATCTCCAATGAACATCATAACAAATGATTAATGACCCGAGCGTACTGAATACCTCACCCTTCATTTACATTTCTTAACGGGTCCACCTAAAAAAGCTCATCTAGAGACGGTATATAAGGTACTTTCATTAATAAGTTTCGTATTTTTAACGGTTCGCTATGCACGTTGTATTGTTGTGTTGCATAAAGACAAAAATAAAAAATCACTATCATCAGATACTCGAAGTAGGTCACAACATGTTGCGCTTCCAGAGTCTACCCCTCATATAAATAGTCTTTGTTCCATCGCCCCGAGCTTAAAGCCTGAACGATCCTCTTTTATCTCGCCAACGTAACATGCTCTTAAGCGACATGTACTTTGATAATAGCCAATAAAGTGTACACAATTTCTGTAGCTCTTGTTAACTTGCATACCAGACATTTCTACCAGGCGTATCGCAAATCCTTTAAGTGTGTTGATAAACATTTATTTTTAGGCTTTGAATTTTGTTTGAGTGCGCTTGCAAATAAGTGTAGTTACTCGAAAGGAAATATAGCAATTAATCACTGTATACAAGTTTAATATGCTATTGTATACTTCGAGCTAGTACGTATCGCTTTCGATCTGCTTTTGCCAAAATTCACGCATTAGTCATAAACAGCCCTACTTCCAAAAAGCGTTGTTTTGATTTTAGGGTGCACGCAGTAAAGATTCCAAGATTAGTAGGTGTCATTTATAACCGTTTCTAGAGCAAGTTGCGTATTTTATATTGCAACGTGCAATCTATCGATCAGCGGATTGTGAAGGTGTTATTTCCTATGAACGTTTATTGTACATAAACGGCTAAATTGGCTCTCTGAAACCCCGAGCAGTGATCGAGCATCGCACAATATGAATAAAAGTGAACGCAGTTGTTTGTGTGCACTCTGACTCATCTACTGGGGTTCGCCTCCCCCGTTGTTCTTTTGTTAATCGCCTGTAGCTGTAGCTATGGCGAACAAAATATTGGAAATTATAACTTGAGCAATCAAGACGTAGTGAGGTTTACAAATAAATAAAATTTAAAAAAGAACTGGTAGATACCGTGTAGGTGTTAGAAGTGCGCTTATACTTGAGATCATAATCGTTTAAAACGAAAAATGTTTATAGCAGGAAATTAAAAAATATCACTTTTCAGACGCGGTGGAGCTCGTAATAGAAATATGGAAGGAGGGAGTGGAGTAGTGTATCGCGTGGTGGGAAGAACGCGAAGCAAGGCTGATTGTGGACAGCAAACTGAAAGGCAGCCGCCTGCGCCCCGGCAAGACACTACGTGGAAGAAATATACAGATTCTCCGGGAGTTGGCGCACCACCTTCGGTAATATTAAAGTGTTAATTTAGCATTTATCATACAATTCTCCATTGCATGCACTTTCATAATGTTATTATTATATCAAAACAAATATCTAGGTTATAGCTATGGACGGTCTCTAGTTAAAGCATTTTATTTACATGTTTATACTAATGAGGAATATAATATCGTTACAAATAAATTATTAAGTGGAATTTCCCTTGCAGAATCAACCTCCTGCGCCTCCAAGTCCATCTCACAGCCGTAAGAGTGAGCGGCGTGCGGGTCACCACTCGCCGCAGCACAAACGAGAAAAACTCACGGCGGCTCAACAACTTGGCATCGCGCCACACCCGCAGGTACATAACCTTATTCTTTCCCACAGCCGAAGCCCAAGCGACCATTCACCGGAGTAAAAGCCGGAGAAGTACAATGTGGCCCTGGAACTTGTCTTCCAAAAAAATCCGTAGACACCTAACTTTTTTTTTAAGCTGCAAAAGTGAGCAGCCTGTGGGCCACTACTTGGCGCAGCATACGCGTAAGAGGCTCACGAAGGCCCAGTAACGTGGCACTTTTTCCCACAACAACAAGGGCAAGCACTGTACGTGCTACTCTCGATGACACGAACAAGAAGTCCACGAAGCTCAGCAGCTTGGCATAGCGCCACACCCGCAGGTGACCTAACCTTATTGCACCGGTTTTCAAGCATCCCCGTGTGCCAAAAAAGGTTCTGTTCGCAGCTAGTTCTCGGCCCGCGATAACAGCTCTTGGCACTCGTCCAACCAGTGTAGTGCTTTGTTATAATTATTTCGTGTAAATCAAGTGTTCTGTTTTCAGTATGCTGCTGCCAATGCACAAAACCAACATGGGCAGAGGAGTGGGGGAGCACAGGTATATAATATTTTCAGTATTTATTGGTGATGGAATGAACTAAGTTGTTGTTTCTATTGATGTGCATTACTAAGCAAATAGATCACAAATATGTTACTTATAATTTTGTATAAAATAACTAAAAGTACTTATATATCTTAGTATTTAACGTAAAAATAAGTTAAATAATATTCGTCTAGCATACATATTAAAATGTAAAGATACTGCAATATTATGGGTTGCTATATACTACATTTATGGAATTGGAAATAAGGATAGGGTTGTAGAATGCAGGAGGGATGTTGAAGGGTAAAGCCATTGCGACTCAAGATAAATTCTTTTTTATCGTATTGCTATTTTCCCTTTCACAACATACAAGCAGAGACTTTATTAAATATATCTCGCTATTTATATTTTTTATTCAAAAGATTTCTTTGAAGATTTTGAAAATTACTGACTGTTTCGATGCAGCTGTAATAAATAGATTCTAAATAAACCATATAAATTTTCTTCTATAAAAATATAAAGAACATACACAAAAATAAGTATTCATCTATCTAAAAATAAATATTTAATCCTGTAACTGCACATCCGTACGGCATCTCCTAGTAAAGACCTTGTTGTATTATATATCGATAATATATTAAATATACTATTATTGAATATTTTTTCTACAAAACTATAATTATAATTCCAGCTCCAATCCCCAAGCGGTGGGTCCCGTCCATCGAGCGTGTCGAGTGGTAACGGCAGCTCGTCCAGCAAAGCTAAGGCGCCGCAGAACTTCGGCTACGTGAAGCGGCAGAATGGCGCTCAGCAGCCACCACCACTACCGGCCAATGGACCTCCCCAACATGGACATGGTATGTATTTGGTAGCAAAGTTGCACGTTATTCATCAAAGGCTAAAAATGCGCAGAACTTCGGCTACGTGAAGCGGCAGAATGGCGCTCAGCAGCCACCACCATTACCGGCCAATGGACCTCCCCAACATGGACATGGTATGTATTTTGTAGCAAAGTTGCCACGTTATTGGTCAAAGGCTAAAAATGCGCAGAATTTCGGCTATGTTAAGCAGCAAAACGGTACACAGCTTCCTCTGCTACCGGCTAATGGAACTCCCCAAAATGGACATGGTATATATTTCGTAGTAAAGTGGCAACGTCATTTATTTAAGGCTAAGAAGTCGCAAAATTTTGCTACCGTTGATCTGCAGAACGGTACACAGCTTCCTCCGCTACCGGCTAGTGGACCTCCTCAATATGGACATGGAAGGTATTTGGCATTAAAGTGGCAACGGCATTTCATCCAGAAAAAACAAGTAGCATTTCAGCCACGTGAAACAGAAGTACGGTACGGAGCCAGCTCTAGCTCTGCTTTGCTAGATGGACACTACTGCTTTCTTAATATGGACACGATATGATAGTAAAAGTGGCATGGTTGATAGTAAAATTTTCGACTTTAAAATCAAAAGTAAAGAGTTTTGTATGACTTTACTATGTTGCGAAGAGAATGTTAAGCTCTCCAAGATAGGGCTCTCTTACTGTTTTAAATCGCTATCGCATCGAATTATGGGAAAGTAACACATAGTACCAGAAATTGTTGGTGTAAAAAATTGTTCACCATTATATCTATCTGAATTTCTTCAGTCCCAATTTATATTTTTGCTCCTCGATGCTGAAATTTGTTAAGACTATTCGAATTTGAATATAATACGTATATTATGATACACTCTAACTTGATATGTCAATATTGCATTACAGGAGGCAGAACTGCGCAAGTTTCAGCCGTGCCGCGAACTAAAGTTAAAGTCTCTGGAGGCACACAAACTTGTACACAAGATCTGCAAATACACAGTAAGTTACTAGTTGTTTCTTTAGACTTGTTTGTGCTATTACATTATTTATCGTTTAGAACACTTGAATCATATACAGGCAAGCTAGTATCGGTAGCTAATTATCAATTAATTTTATTATATCTCATTGGTTTCTTCACATGTCATACACTTAAAGAATAGCAAAAATCACGTTCTGTGTTTTAGCATACTACAAATAACACAAACACATGCGCGTGAAATTTAGTTAATACTGAACTTTTTTTTCATTATTTGAAGAAGAATTAAATATGTAGCACAACATATTTCAAATCAACTGTTTATATAAAAAATAAATGATGTATTTCACAGAGAACGGCATAGGTCCGAAGTCGTACTCGCTGCAGGGGAGCACGGCGGCGCAGCTCTCGGCTTCAGTGCGGGAGAGGCTGCTGGGCTCACAGTCCTTACCAAAACCTGGGACACATGAATTCGCGGCCTTGTTCCATCATCACAGGTAATTGAGAACTTTATTGACGTGAGTACGCCTTTAAAATTGGAGGCATGCGGAGGAAATCCAAAAAACCTAATGATAATAAAACACGATACCGTTTGGCATTATAGCTCCGAATCGGCTTCATCCAAAATTAAATTATACCACTGGATAGCTAAAGGATCAAAAAAATGATTACAATATTGACTTTAAGATCCTTATTTGCTTTCCTGCATTATTTAAAGTACTTGATATCGTAAAGTATTAGTATTTTAAATTTTGCAGATTTAGTTCTTGTTTGAATAGCGCGTAAAAAACTATAATATTATTTTCTTTACAAAGTTTTTTTGAATAAAATCAGGAGTTCCCTAATCTTTTAAATCTGCATAAAATTTTATTATTTATTACATTTCTTTGATAAACATCAATATTCAGAATCGTGGCTAAAATAATAATAAATAGGTACGTATAGTAATGTAAAATTCATAAAAGCAATGGACAATTGGCGGTGTTGATGTTATAAATTAATCTGCTGATCTCTGTTAGTCATTATGCTGGAATTAACAAGTCCAAATGATATAACACTATTGTTTGAACTTGACCAATGGGATACCAGAACCAAATTCCTTTGATGAATGAAGTCGTGTGTTTAGTGCACAATAATTGTTGTTAATAAGAGACGTTATACGCCAGTTTGCTTTTAAATTTACAAAAATATAATAATAGTGTGAATATAGATGTGATGTGGAGATTTACTGCAAGGTTTTAAATATAATTGTTGTTTTTAATAATTTTTGTATTATTTCATTACTTGATTAATAATAATAAATGGTATTTTTACAACCGTTAACTTTGTACACTTGTAAATTTTTACATACTACATAGTTTTCTACACTACTATATAGTGTACCCATAACATTTTTAGTTCCTATTGGCGTTTAGATTGACAAAAATCCCTCTTATCAATTTGATTTATTTACACGTCTTTTAGAGATAAGGTAAAGCATGGGAAACTTGAAATCAATCGTGCTCTGAATTTTATCGAGTGTACACTGTTTTAATTTTAGAATAACACCCAGAGGTGGAATGAAGATCAGCGACGGAAGCTTATCTGATACTCAAACTTACTCCGAAGTGAAGTCAGACTATGGAATACCTTACGCACCGTGGCTGAGACACAGGTAAGCGAGTGTAAATAAAAACGAGTGGTTTGTGCTAATGATCTAACTACGTCAATTGTAAATCTATAAATACATTAGCATCGCCAATCATTCTATACCATGTGTGCATTTCCGCCCTCCAGTTGATTCCGCTGGAAGGAAGTCCACTATTTCATGCTTGCGCTTTCCCCGGCCGGTCGCAAGGCCGACGTACGTGGCCCGCATGAGCCCTTATCTCTATGACATTTCCAGCAACACATACTCGGCGAGCGGGCGCCTCTCGGAAGGCGAGTCGATGGAGTCGCTGACGTCACTGCACTCGGCGCAGACGCACAACCACACTTCATCCCCTAACTCACACCACCGCAGCTCACTCACACACAATAAGCTCATCCTGCATCGGGACGCGCAGACCTCCCGCCTTAACAGAAGCAACAGCATTAGGTAGGTTCCTAAACAACCACGGGCCCGGCCACACATAGTCCCCGTATGAACGGTATCCGTTTTAAGGGATATCATAAAAATTTATGCTTTGTTCTTATATAAGCATCGAATAACCTTTAACGTATCTGTCATTACTGGATATGATGTTCACGAACAAATTCCGAATATTACACTGCTATTCCTCCAGACTGTATGTTGTTTATATCCGTTTATATATTATAGTTGTAAGGATCTGTGCCGGAGACATATTTTGTCATCTAGTATTTGATGACAAAAACGGAATGTCTTAATTTATCAAAGGGAGACCATGTGTGAACGGGCTTTAATATTCACGTTTCTTTCAGGTTTGTGTAGTTCATACCTCACGATAATTTCCAGTCTTTACCCCTCTTGCTTTGGCTCGTGTCCCCATTTTTCACTCATTAAATCATATGTGTATGTTCAATTTAATGTAATGTTTTTATTATATTCTCTTATAGTATAGATAGTTTTATAACATTTATTTGGTTAACTTTTAGCTACCTCAGAGATAGGACATTCCCAAGGTATGCCACGAAGGTTTGAAGTATATGTTTAGCTTCGAGGTGGCACGCTTTCACAACCATTATTATGCATGGGAGCGTATGGCACGGCTTGTAATAATTAAAGAATATCGCTGATTGTATTTATTTTACAATTATAATTTTATGTTCATTATTATTTTTTTTGCCATAAATCATCACAGTAATTAATAAATGAAAGTAAATATTCTTAAATCCTATAAATATACTCGTAACGGTTATGAGTAATTAATCTACGGATATAAGATCATCGACCGCGTGAAAAATTTTAACGATTTCTCTTTCAACGACCTTCATCAACATTTAGTATAGTTATTTTTTGTCTATGTGGTACATATTTTTTTGCCTCTTTTTGTGTTATAATACGTGTATTTTCATTGTTTAATTTAATTAGCTTGGCTCGATTTATGAAAACAATATTTCATAATTTATTGAGAAAATTTATGAATTGAATTAAAGACTTTATCTAAATAAACAGTGGAAATAGTATAAAAGTATTTAATTCAATTCTTAAAATGCATTTTCATCAAGAAGTCACAATACAGTCTATCATTTATAGAGAAGTTATGCTTCGAAAAACTACTACTATATGCAGCTATGTAGCTTCTTTGTGTAAGCTACATTTAGAAATATGTTATAAAAACGAGCTTTTATATGATTATACTGTTAAGTTGCAATCAAGCCAAAATAAAAAATGTTATTTAAATGTACGAATTTGTTAGTGTCGATGATGTGTTACTCACTACGTGTAAAATCTATGTTTATATACACCTCCTTAAATTCAATGGCACTTGTGTTTCCTTTTAACATATCGGGGAAGTGGCACTAATACTTTATATAATCATTTAAATTATTTTAAAATGGTTCAAGTCTGTAATCGAAACATTTCCTTGTACACTAATGTAACACGTTTTCGATAGAAAGTTTTAATTTGAATTATCATAGAGACAAAACACATGAAGGATCTATTTACAGGTCGACCAAGTCAGAGAAATTATATCCTTCAATGCTGCAACGGTCTTCTGAGAGCGATTATGAGCCTTATTACTGTTTGCCGGTTCAATATGGACCAGGAGGACAAGGTATTTAATTTCTACTATTTTCAAACATGATACCTAGGCTCATAACTCAAAAAACAACTTTATTCCTTGAACTCCTATTCACATTTTTAATTTCGTCCAAGTCTTCTATGGATGTACGTAGGGTTACCAATACCTACCACCGATTGTATAACTAGTAACTACATTTTACAAATAAATGAAGTTTGATTTTTGATTTGATTTTTTGATGGATTTAACTAGAACGCAATACTTTCATGCAGAGCTTTAGAAATAGTCCCAAAAGTCTGATTCATTTCGATCCCTTAAATGATGGTAGAGATTAAAATGTGGGACAATATTTGTTTGAAATGACTGGACTATTGCGGTAAACATTATTTGTTCATCCTAAGTTATGTCTTTATCTAGGTCTAAACTACGGCGTGTCAGAGCCGCCGTCTCCGTCGCCGCGGTCCGCGCTGAGCCCCACGCACCAGCCCGCCGTCATACACACGCCCAGGCACTCGCACCATTATCCTAAGAAGAACGATGAAGGTGAGCATTGTATCTTTTATCTGTATCTAGGTCTACCTACAGAGTGTCAAACCTATTGTGAAACACATACCCAGGCACTCGCACCACTATACCGAGAAGAATGATAAAGGTGTATATTAGTGTCTCCTACGGAGCGTCATAGCCTTGGTTATAAACATCTCCGGCACTAACACTATCCTGAGATTAATTATGAAGGTGAGTACGTTGTATCCAGCATTATTCCTTACTGTATTTAGGTCTAATTATTTATTTATTTAT
>LQNK01001430.1:102195-118493 GCA_001586405.1 Phoebis sennae
GAAAGCGTCGTAAAAGCGCGGTATAAAAGACTGTTAATTTACTATTTGAATAGAAATAAAAATTTGTGAAATAAATATTAAATACATCCTATACCACATCCTCAATATGAGACATGGTAATTCGCTTTTAATCCGACTAAAATATACATTGTACCTACTCATAGGAATCCGGCAGTTCCTTAAATGCACTAACGTCAATAACTTAACAAATGTTATATAAAACGGTCCTTGAGTAACCAAATATAGAAATAAATAAAATTCAGCCACTGCGGTAGCCGAGTCAATACCGCCGTAAATGGCACTCGTGCGTCCTAAGCGGCGCATATTTAATTAAAAATGATTTATGACGTTAACATTAGGAACAGTTTTGCATAAAAGCTCAAATATGGTCAACTACTATGTAAATATCATTATTTACGTTGCAAATAGAAATCACAACACTTCCAAGTTTGCGTTATAGAGTAGTTAGAAATTATTTATCATTTACATTTAGTTTACTTGCTGTAACATACAGATTCACTCCCGAAACATTAATGGTAGACCATAAATAATCTTTTTGTGTTAGATAGATCTAACACAGAAAGATTGTTTCAAATCTGACCAGTAGTTGGTCCTAAACAAACAAACTCTTCAGCTTTTTTACTATTTGTATAAATTAAATATTAACTAAAGCCATGAAAATTTAATATTTATGCATTATACAACGACACAGTAATTTAACGTTAAGTTTGAAACCGGTTAGGTCAAGGTGTATCGACGATAACTTATTTTAGGAGCAAAACAATAAATCAATACCCGAGATCTTAGACGTAAAGACGGGTCGTAAAGTTTAATGTTTAAACTGCATTTCGTAGTACTCTTAGGGTCATTGTTTTAAATAGTTTTAAGCGACTGAAGGTTAAACAAATACATAAATTATTCTATGTTAAATTCTCATTAAAATATATTTGGAATCGCCTGCACGTAATGATGTATAAGAAATAATTTAAATGCAGCCGTTTATGGATTGATGTACATACTAGCGAATATGTACAGGCCATAAAGTAGTAAGTGATACAATAAAAACTTATGTATTCAAAACGGACGAGCAATTTAAATTATTATTTTTATCGATGTCAGTACTTATTTGAATAAAGCGAGCCGAAAAGTGTTTTAAAGTACTGTAAACTGAACATACCAAACAAAATGGTATTTTTGAAATATTTGTGATCCTTGGCCCAGACTAAAAGATGCATTAGGCATTAGGTCAACTATTATGAGTATATATATTTATACATTTATTTATATCTTTTCAAACATAGAAATCAAGAAATTCCCACAGAAATTCAGTTTCACTTAACTAGATTCTAAATAATCGAGAGCGCAATCACCACTTATTTCACACCTTTTGTTTCAGCGAATAAGTAAATGCTCATAAAAGTGGAAAGGCGACAACTATTCTCACACTTTGATGATAAGCCTAGACTTTATACTCTAATAACTATAACTGGGTTTTGTCAAGAAGAAACTTATAATATTAAATTATCATGTTTTTATTAAAGGTTTTATTGTATTCATAATGAAATAATCGACACATTATTCATTATAATCAATTCCGTGAAATCAAGAAGGCTAAATCAGTTCCATTTATATTAATCATTCAATCAATTTAAATCTAAGGACAAAGAAAGGGTACGGGTTTGAATAAGAGTCGTTCTGGACATTTTTGTTCTCTTAATTTACAGCTACGTAAAGCGGGGCTGACATAAATAATTCAACGCAAGGGCTTAGAAGAACGTTCATCGTTCTTGCGCTGCTATTGTGTTTTCTATATTTCACTTACAAAGAAAAGTACACACAATTCATTATACGTAAGCTACAATACTTATTTAAACAATCTTTTATTTTAAAAGTAAAGTACCTGTTTTAATTTTTGTTTTGTCATCTAAGTCACCACAAACTTGCACCTTTTTCGGACTTATAGTTAATCATATATTCAGCTTGTGAACTTACAAGTCATATTATTTGGCAGCTTTTCAAAGGAAGCACAGGTCGTATATTGGCAAGATGCCAATAGAAATAAATAAACATTGGAGCCAAAGAATACGATTAGGTTCCGATTTATTTACTCTAAATCCTAATATTGCAGTTGAACTGCGTATGGAAAATAAATTTACTGCAGTATGAATTTATTACCATTTCTTCCATCGATTATCTAATACATTTGCAAACGACCTGCCGAAGGGTTATATATAGGGCTGAAATAAAATTGACAGATAATTAATAAAATTACTTATTCTATTAAGATATATGATCACAAAGGTTAAGCATCGTATTGTTTGATAAATTGTATTTATATAATGACTTTTTTGACTCTACAATGATAATAATCATTATAGAATCAAAACAGAGTTAACAAACAAAAACAATTGCATGTCTTTTCGTACAAAGATTGTTAACGTAATTTTCCAAGTGTAAAACTCTCGTATCAACGTTGATCATGATCTGTCTGTGTTTAGTTTCCGTGACTCAGTATTATTTAGTTGTTCACTATCGCCAAGTACATTCAAACTCGAACGACAACCTCACAACGAAAACCAACCAGTATGATTTGAGACTCTTTGATGAGTGGACGTACGCGCGTTGTTCTTACAAGTTTAGCGCGCTTCATGCGACAATAAAGAAACAAAATTCGGACAAGTGTGGATGTTTCTTGTGATAAGTGTCGTGTTATCTAGTGCATATCAGTGTGTTGCAATTTATAAGCGATATTTGGTACTAACGCCTCGTGATACAGACGTAAACATGTTTGCTTACTATTTGTTGATACGTTTCTAAGACATCCGCGTTAAGACCTTTTGTTTTATCAATTAAAACGACGTCGTGGATGTTTCTGCTGCTAATAATAAATTATCATATTTGGTGTAATGGAAGACGGGTTTAGTTGCAAATGTCAGGATGTTTTAAATATCATCTCTGTAACTATTTTTATTATACGTTTAATATAATTAATAGAGTATGCTTATTTATAAAATAATGTATAAAAGTGAATATTACAAAATTATATTAATTTTAAGTCGAAAATAACCAAGAAAGCTTAAGGGTAGCTCTATCGCGTGAGAATGTAGAGCAGGTAAATGCATCCCCTTTTTTAATGATATTTTTAAACCCTCTAGTAGGTACGGCCAATTCACTTGTACGCTCTATTCTTTGAATGTCATTGTGAATAAAGTGACGGTTATTGTTAGCGACTGAAGAGAAACCACTATTCTCATGGTTTAGCCAATTTAACTCTAAAAGACAGCGACCGTGATGTTGAAACTTGCTAATTTGCGAACATCGAATGATTTTGAAAAATAAACATCAAACACATACTGAAAATTTTTTGTGCCCGAATAAGATTTTATTCGAGGCCAACCTTTGATATCAATCCTGTTTGATGTGTTTTTATTGTGCACATTTTATGATAGTCTCAGTTTTTACAATTAAATCATAAACTTTAATTACCAACTCCTCTTTAAAGTAAAAAACTAGAACGTAATTACACTATCATATTACTTTTTTATATAGAACAAACATACTTCCGTGAACCGTCACTGTTTGATCAACCTTATTACGAGTAATGTAATATCAAAATATAGAGACAATATCGAAACAATTTTAAAATAATTAGAATTAAATTGCAGTAATTGTGGTGTTAGGTTCAAAGATCAATTTAAATTCAATTTAGCTGCATGCTAATGATATTTTAATACAAAGGTCATTCATCATTTAATTTTACGATATTTACTACGTACTACTAAATTGCCTTTTGACTCAATAATACATGCAATTCTTATATATAACGTTTATTTGTTACATTCAAACGATATTTACTGGCAGTGCACAGTATCTTCAATCAGACAAGCGCCTCCACAGCACTCAATTGAGGTTAATTCATACGGAGACTGGCCAGATACATGGGTTTTATTTATTCGTCCAATAAAATAGACTAGTGAATTTAGTTCATGTTCATAAGGAAGTTAATGTGACGTGAAATTGTTGAACAATTGATCATTCATTTGATAATATCGTAATTATGTAGATATAAATAGACGCGATCACAAGTTATAAATAGATCTATTTACCTAAGGTGTTATTGCAAAAAAAGAATAAAAGCAACAGAGTTACCTTCCTGTTCTTACAATCGTTTCTATTTCAATGGTCTTTGTAGAGTTACGAAACAATCCCATTTAAGGAAAACAAAAAAGGTTTTCAATTGTTTACAGAAGCGCGACAACGAACTCGTAAAATGTATATAAAAATATTTGAACCTGACTGCATGTGCAGCAGAACAACAATCGAATAGATAGAATAGGAGGTAGGAAAAGAAAATAAAAATTGTTTTAAACAGAATGGGCATAATGCGTGATGATGCGTGTTCTAAACAATTTGTAGTATTATGAAATATTATACATTCCTACGTGCCTACACTAAAGTAATTATTATTAAAACATCTTCATTCATAAATTCTATAATGTAGTGCTAACATTTTATAGAAATTTGATACATTTCAATGTTAATACATTATATAAACATTGATACAGTATAAACGCGAAACAGTAGCACATTAAATACGATCAAGTAAACAAACGTTAAAATTGGCTTTACATTAATTTTATTTAGATTCAATACATGGCCTTATTTATGGTTGACTATTATTAATGTGTTTTTAATGAATAGACAAGCATTGACAATTACTTGCTTCCATATAAAGCAATCAAAGCAAATCTTGAACTAAATTCTAGAACACATAAAAGCGATCAATGCAGATTGATACAAAGAAAACTTTTATTGTAAACGTAAACCATAAATTAATAAATAAAAAAAGTCAACGCAACGAAGTATAGCATAACTTAATTAACGTACATCAAAATTAGAACTAGAATCTTTAACGGTGTGCAATCATGCGGGCGATGTTCATTGTTTGTTTTCAAAGAACAACTGCAATATTATTAATGTATGAGATGGTACAGTATGTACCGTTATGTTATGGTTAACCGCTCAATAAAAGTAAAGCGATTAGTACCTGATATTTTTTCAAATGTACATAAGCTTGACGCTATAATTTAGACGATGTAGATTGCAAATTTATTTCGATCGTTAAAAACGCGGGAATATTTTTAACTTTGGCATTAATGCTCTCGCGAAGTTATCAATGAATACGTAATTCTTAAACCCGTTGATAGTTTACGTCATCAGCAACCGTCGACATCGGCCTTGACAGGAACCACTTTACAGTATGACCTTCCAAAATTATAATATTACCTTTTTTACTGGATGGCTATATAAATTGGTTAATAAAAAATATTATTAGGGTTATCACGAGGCAGGAAATTACGGCGCAATGTACTTGACTGTAGTTTTGGAAATTTGCTTTAAGTAATTGAAAATTACGACAAACTTCTACACGGGCAGACAAAGCTACTTAAAATATGATTTAAAAATTAACAGCACGCATATTCTCGGAAAGTCTTTACAACCGAGCTCTAACTAGTTTGAAGTAAACACACGATTAGCTGGAAACATCCGTAAGTGGTTCAACCGCTATTATCCTACATTCGAGTGGAGGAAGGAAGCTCGACAAGTACGAGTGTCTATTCAGGAAGCTGATCCCGGGCTCATTAAGACGGATAAGCCGGGATCAGTCTTGAGTTACACTTTTTGCTTATTGATTTGCTATTTTATTACGGCCAATTATATCATCGCCTTGGTGTGATATTTGCCAGTTTTTAAAGTATTTCTTTTACTTATTATCAATACGTATAACGTATAGTTTAGTAGAATTAGATATAAATATTTCTATTATCAAGCAAGAACAATATCCCTATCACGTAGATAAGACATTATCAAAATTATATATAATGTATGTCAAATCGTTAAGTTAACCATACTATATTTTTATACTGCCAGTCGTTTAATTTGGTTTGTTGTATATAAAGTTGCCATAGCATAGAATGCTAAATTCGTCACAGTAGATCGGTTACTCCTGATTAGCATAACAATAGAAGTAGAGGCCAGAGGTTAAACGGGTTCCTTTATAAATTCTGCCAAGCATGTATGACAAACAGATCCGCGATAACAACGCCTAGCCCACGCAGTGTTTGTGAAGATGAACCTATGCATAGCTGTCACATTTTATTATTGTTATATTATTTCAATTTTATCTTTAACCTGGATTATCGTACTTTCAATACATTCTATTATGGCCCTGTGCGCCGCATAAGTAGGAATAAATATCTGATGATAAAATAAAATCTTTGTAACTAGACAAACCTCCAAAAAAATCCAATTTCGCTTAAACTGTTCTGAATTTATACATACGAATCGACCTTAATTTTTTTAAATATTAAAATAAGCAAAATCGGTCTCCATGCCTTATATTATCTCCGTCTTATTTTATACGATCTTTTTAAACTCCTTGACCGCATTTTATAATAAAGTTTAAACAGATGACGCTGTGCCTCTCTTTCATATCAAATATCTTCTGGTTGCGTTACGCTCGGAGACTTGCTTGGGCCATGTGCACGACAGATGCGCCACTCGAGCTCTACTAAAACTTGTTCTACGTTATTTCGTCTTATTTTACATATTCGCATTGTAATAACCAACACAAACATTGCTTCTAACTTCCTGGCCTTTGTTTCTCTTCACCTGTGTGATACTCTTACTCTTGAGTATCATGTTATAATGTATCTATTGAAACAGGCGTATTAACGTGTAAACAATGGTCTAATTAATATTTCAAGATCGTACATTTAATGATAACATCGCTTGAGTATGCATCATCTACACTCGAGTTGGCTTTATATCATACAATTAAATACATGAATATCCTCCATGCGCAGCACTTTAATTTGCCATAATTATTTGATTTAAATAAGGTGTGTGAAAAATACACAAATAATGTTTTATATAATGTTAGTTTATTTACTTTATAATTACTAGTAGAAACTTTTTAAGGTTGTAATAGTTATGGCAGGAAATAATTTGCTTTACAGCTCACAATTAATTAAAAATTATGTTAAATATCAATAAAACTGCTGTGAGTGTGAATAAATTTTATATTCAAAAACCTGTTTGCAGAACGGGTAGATAACTTTCTAGACAAACGCAATTGGATCTCGTCAAATAATATCAATGCTTTCTACGATTCGATTCGTGTAATATATCATATCGGTGGACGTAGAGAAACATAATATAAAATAAATTTTATATAGTACGTTAGTTGACGTTGCTGAGGTTTTTATTGGTTTCAAATGTTAAACAATTTTTAAGCCTGGGAAAATTCTAAGACTTTTCTCTTTGGTGAAGTTATTTGATTAATTAATTCGAACGTTATAGAGACAACAAAACTGCTTTAAATATTTCCATAGATAATTCCACACATAAAATTTTATTATATCCGTTTTAGAGCAATGATCAGTGAGCTTGTGTTTCACTTTCTGCATCTCAATGTTTGTATTTCCATCTCAATGCCTTCAGTCATTACTACTTCGTTAAACAAACAATTCCCGAACAGTAATGTGGAACATATAATACCGTTAAGGTTATGATCTGTTTGCAATACCTTTTTGTGTAAGTTATTTTCTAATAAATACATGCATCTATGGACATTTTGAACCTACATTTTATACACATAACCAACGAAAAAACTTCTTTATCAAAAGAACACAGACAATAGTTTATTTGGTTCAAAATTTTGATGTTCGTCTGGGTATGATTCATAAGATTTAACAATTAATAGTTAACATCTGCTGGCCTTCAATATTTCACTCCTAATAAGCAACCCTATAAATCTCAACGACATAATCCATGATAATTTAAAGTATGATTCGTCCATCGTCCACATGCTGTACATAAGTCTCCTGATGATAAAAAAGTGATTACAACACATGTTTTAATTATTATAAAACAATTGCGTGATAAAATAATCAAGCAGTATTGACACAATTCACAAAGTTCACCGTAATCGCGGTCTCTTACAGCGGTTAATACAATGAGATACATAAATTACAATAACATTATTGCTGTCGCTTAAATCATGTTTATTGATGTAATTTCTGTTTACTTATTAAAGTGAAATATAATGTTTATGAAGACTAGCTAGTATAGGCGACTTTGTTTGTGAGGAATACCTATGCTGTAATGCAAGGTCTATATCTAGGTACATAGTAAAATTTACTTATGTAGAAGCGCAGTGGTAGATAGGCCTTTCCCATGAACCTATCATAATCAGAAAGAATTTTTAAAATTGATCGGGTTTACAACATTAAGTATAGATTTTAATATTCTATAGTGTAATTTGTAATATACGAACTGGAGTATTGATGGAACTATAGGAACCCGGTACTACATCTAAAGACTCGGTCGTACAGGTCGTTGATACGAAATTACAGGCATAACCCTACATTAGTTAGAGGGAGATAGAGAAACAAGTATACTCCGTTTCCTCTTAGCTTCTCAAAGTTTCACGATATAAACTTTATTTTATAATCTTTCACATTAAGAACAATGATAATATATGGTGAAATATTAAAATAAAATAAAAAAAGCTTAAAAGGCGTATCGATAAACAGAACAACTCCAAACTTCCTTATTACTTGAAACTTATGAATCCAGTTTTGATTATGATGATTTTATTATAAAGCATATATTTACGTACAATATATATTGAGTGTTAAGAGCCATGTCACATTTTTTTTTGCATATTTCCAAGATTTCGATCGCCTAATTTACCGTCTTACGTTAAGACGTTAAGAGAACACAGTTGATTAAGTAAGACGTAAGCGTACTACCTGTTAGTAAGTCTGGAGAATCTAAGTAAATAGTTTTAATGATAATACCTCAACATAATTAGAAAAATAAATCGTTTTTAATTCTCTCTAAAAAGCGATATTTCGTTACCAAAGCGAGCGAGCAGTGCAAATCAGTTCGAAATTCAAATTTTGTAAAATGGCTCTTAATTTATGACGGCCAATACTTTGAGACGCTACGTGCAAGGGCTCGAACTCCCCTCGGTCTTGGCACAGTTTAATGCAAGCGTCTGTCCCAAGATTAATTACATAACCAAACAATGATCGTATACTCGTGCATACGATGATTGTTGAAGTCCGAATATTAAGAAGTTTTTACTGTAATACGAGTCGAGTGGTGCAGTTAGCAGTTACTATCTGATACGCCAATGCGGGTCCGAACTTTATGAAGAAAATTTAATTATGAGCATTATGATTTTATCTAGTATCTGTTTCAAAAAAATAAGTTTGCGCTTACTATTCCTTAATTTTGTACTTATACCTAAAGCTTCATTTATATTGTGCTGTTTTGAGTGTTGGACGTTGAATAAAGATTAATATTCACAACGACTCTATTATAATCATTCTCGGACCCTACAAAGTACACGTAAAAGGAATACATAAAACAGTGTTAGTCATACCTTCTATGAAAATGGAATTAGAAATAAAATTTATTATTACTTATTTTTTATGTTTCTGCTTATAATTAATTCGTATATATTATCTAATATTATAAAGTGGAAAGATTCGATTGCTTGTTTGCATTGTATACGCTCTGAAAAATATCGACCCATTTGAATACATCTTTTCCATTTTAGTATCCTATATTATCGTCGTTGAACATTTCATTATGTTATGAAAAAGTTAATAATGCAATAAATTCAATTTAGTCATTAAAGAAACAAAACACGATTCAATTGCATGAAATACGATAAGATGTGATTACATCTATTTGTACGCCCTTTAGGCTTATTGCTAGCAGTTAAGGTATCATTACCGATTCGAATTTAGCTATAACAGGTAAAGTTATTACGGTTTCGTAATAACAACATTAGACAAACATTACAATAAATCTGCATGTCTTAACTATCGTTCAAGTCAGTAAAGTCACAGTGGGTACCAATTAAACACTAACTTATAGGTACGAACGTCAAATTTTGTGAACAAATAATTCTGCAATCTTAAATTGCTTGTTGTTAAAACAAAATTTCAATATTTTTCTTTGAAGGACAAAGTTGTATGAAATACGTTGTAAGAGACAAAAACTAACTATAAAATTAATGTTATGAAACGCATACGAACACAACTTGCATCTTTAAAATAATTATTTTTTAATTTCCTAATTATATGCACCGGATGCGATCGACATTTTGTACCCAACGCTCTTAGAAATGAGTGACAGCTGATACAAGTTAAAGATAATTACAATTATTTTGCACACTCACATATACTCGGAACAGGTGGCTCATGGCTAGTTTTAAATTAGAAAGTAAAAGATACTGATTAAGGAGTTGATAAGGATTGTTGTAAAATTAATATACCAATGTAGCTGAAGCACATTATACAGATGTCAATAAATATATTATATTAACCGTTTACTAACTCAGCTGCTTCTCATAGCTCTAATTCAAGTGTACTTCAATACAATCCCTTCAATAAGCTAATGGATCTTTAAATAGTTTAAAAGTTAAATGGTCTTCGTCATGACTGAGCCATAATGCACCGATTTAATTGCGCAAGCTAAAAATACAGTTCATTAAACATGACTTTCTAATCAGTAATCACGTGGCTTTATAACACTCGAAGAACCCTTTGAGTTCTAACAATAATACCTTTTAAGTGCTCTTCAGATAATATGCTACCGATGGTTATGCTATTTATACTGAAGCGTCTTCCATTACGGCTTATATGATAAAGAGTAATTCTCTGACAAACAAAATGGTTTTTACATTATAACCAAATATCGCTTTTTTAACCACTTAATACAAAATTACAGGATCAATATGCTTGCACCAAGTATAAATAAATGTTTGCAACTTAAATTATGTGATGAATATCAAAACTAAACACAATCTAAAATGGCTGTAACTACTTCGCCGACTTATTGTGGATCTCCTATTCACGATGGATTCGCAACAATTCGTGCACCCAGAAGTCGAATCAAGATAAGAAATCTGGTTGAACCAAACCATATAGCTAATCTACCTCAAAGGCATTCGGAATATTTCACACTACAAAGAACTTCTAAAAATAACTTTTTAGAGAGTAGTTGCGGAGTACAGTACGTTACAACTGAAAATCAAAATGGTAACGTAAACAAACCTTCCAGAATTAGTTTTACCGAACCTATTTATGCCAAAGTAACTCCACCACAATCTATTTGTAATTCTCCCGTCAAACATTTAAATGGAAGGCCAGAGGCTAATTACGATTCCATTAATACAAAACCACGGCGAAGATTAAAAAGCCTAGAATTGTCAAGAGAATCTGAACTCGACAACGATGAAAAAGTGTTCGCGGTAATGGTGAATAACGGCGATCGCCATTCGTATGAAACCAACGCAATCAACCAGGACACTGCGGAACAGCATTCCATTCGCACCGACACTACGGGATCTTCTGTCGACTATAGAAAACGGAACAGCGATCGCGATAACTGCTCCGAATCCTCGTCGTACCTTACCGATAACGACAGGCCCATATCTAGTTACAGCGACAATTCTACTATACCGTCTACTGATACTGAAGATGTATTAAAAGATTTGCCTAACAAAGCGAGATTCCATAAATCACCACAGAAATACGCTACCCTCAATATGAGAAGACCAAAGTTTATAGATCTTAAACAGCCTGTGAAAGAAAATCCATTTTACGGTAGCTTAAATAGAAACAAATTGGGATATCATTCAGAACCAAATACACCTCTTAGTGCGGACATATCCGAGTTAAATGACAGTTCTAATATAATAAGTGATGTTCAAAAAATTCCTAAAATGCCTTTACAAAACAGAAATGGGTTTAGACGCTCAATTAGTGAAACAAATGGATTTTCCAAAAGGTTGAGTTACAGACATTCTTTTAGTGCTGATTTTAAACCTCAACCACACATGAAAAGACCACACAAGTGTTGTGAATGTATTACTGGTATACCAGCGGATGAAGAACGGGGAGCTTCCCCAATTTCCAGACCCTTGGGTACTTTATACGAGTCACAAGATCCTAAAATTGGCTGCCAAACCATTCTACGTTCCAAACCTCCAGTTCCTTGGTGGGAGCTAGCCATAAAAAAGTCTCGATACAAGAGCTGTCCTATCTTAGAAGACGTAAGTATCCATGTTGTATAATATAATTTTATTTTATTGACATTATAGGAAACCTAGCAACATATAACCCGCATCTTTACCTTTCCACACATAACCGAATACCTAAGACTATTTATTTCAGTTAAATGCCTAGATGACGTTTTTAATATTTTTCCTTTACGTACATAGTTAATAGTTCTAATTATTTGCTGATGGCAATTTCCGTGAACGATCCATCGTCATTGACAATAATATGTGGGTAATGTAGTCTATGAATATCATCTGGGTACAGGAAAATTCTCGACGATAATTTTAAGTGCTAAAAATATATTTTACGTCCTACAAATGCGACCCTGCTTTGGATGCAAATGCAAGAGATTTTTATTTTACTGATAAATTAATGATGTAAAATTTAAGGAAAATAATTTGCATATTGAGTTTGCGCATTGGTCCTAAATTATTTTATTTTCCATAAAAGTAATGCTTGGATAGTTATTTTAAATACATTTTTTGTACCTTACACCTGTACATAACTGGAATATGTACGAGGTAATTGATTTCCGTTAGAAAAAATGTAATTGATTCAGTTGATGCAGATAAATAGCAACAGGTGGAAGAGGTTAACTTGTTTAAACAATTGTAAAAACGTTCATTCTTATTGTCACCTGTAGTTATAATATTTTAAATGCACCATAAACAGGCATCCGAGAAGAATCTAAAACGGTCAGTCTTTACAATTTTTATGGGTTTATTTTTTATTACATATAGAGGTCAATATCATGATCAGCCGTTAACAGGTGCACCATACGGCAATGTAATAACAACTTCAAAAAAATCTTGCGGAGGCACAAAAAATGTTACCTGACTGCCAAAAAGGCGATTATATATTATTCACGTGTCCGTGATTTGAAAAGCTTTCATTCATTTCTTATTTTGAGTAAATTTATCTTCCCACGATGATAAAACCGGTATAACTCGAGGATTTCAGAAATAATATTTCTGTCGAATCTCAATGGGTCAATAAATATGAATATATTTAAATATACATGTCTCATTTTGTATAATTTTTGCATAACGTTGCTAATGGATTTTAAAATTTCTTTCATGATTTTTGGAAGATATACTATTTATTCAAATCTACTTCTAATGAAATGTATTGCTTTAACTACTTACATGCAAAATATGTGTCTAAATATTTGAAAGTCTTATTCTACGTTCACTTTAAGAAATTTACACAGCTTTACCCAATTATAAACCTTAATAATATTCCTATATACGGTTGTCAGTTTAATAAAATTTTCAACACAGACATTAAATATAAATTCGTAATACTATTACTTTATTATAAAGTATTCCCTGACCACTAACGTGGTGCACCGCAGCGACACACTTTCCTTACAAAGTCGCATCCGCGTTTGCCTTACCGCTTAACTTGTTTTATGGGTGCATTATTTCTAACTAGTGCTACAGTTATTATGCTACCTACACTCGAATCTTCAATTCGGCCCTATTTTAGGAATGTTCAATTGCTCCATACAGGCTTAAGATATCATGTAGGACTTAGCAATGCACTAACTGAGCATGTATTGCATACGAGTTAGCTCAAACAAATAATAGACATCATTTCAAAATCAGTTAACACGCGAAATAAGAGTATTACAAAGAATTAACATTACTCAAATATCGTGTGAATAGAAATAAGTCATATGAGCGCAATATTTTGTAACGAATCTTTAATTGCGGCAGCAATTATTCCAAACCATAAAAATACAATTTCACATTGCTGGTATATCATGAACTTGCTTTTATGCGTTCCTAAATTGCTACTACGATTATGAAAGTATAGAATTATGACATTAGGTAATAGGAATAAAATTTCATTAGATAATGTAAGTAAAGACACGTGCGTGACGTTCACAAAGCTCTGAGGGCATTGTACTACAAACGAGCTCGCCTAATGTATTACTTAATTGTTTCACCTTTCTTTATTACCTCTAACTTCTGGGCCAAAACTTTGTGATATTTTCTTAGATGATATTTTTAGATGACTTAAAATTTACCGTCGAATGTTTTTGTACAAAAACAAACCGTTTAATGTTTATGTGAAGTAAATAATAATTAGGCTCAACAACCAATAATATTAAAATCGTCGTGTAATGAAATTAAATACTATACGTTGACAGATAGGTGAAACCATTTACTCATACCTAGTTGAAATGCAAAGTTACAGGTGGAAAACAACAGGTTTTTATGACTATTCCGAGTGGCACGCGCAAAAGGTGTTACGCGTATCTATCAATGGTTGTCAGCTATAATTGGCTAAACTTAATGCAGAACAGGTGAATCGTCTTCAAAAGAAAATAGTCGTATTTGAACATACCACATATAGCTGTTATTAAAGTGTAGTAAATTCGTTTTTGTGGATCCCTGTCCGTTATTACTAAGTAATTCGAATTTACGTTGGTATCTGACATCTGTTGGCTACATTTAAATTCATCATCGTACATCAAATGTATGGTCCGTAGGTAACATACGAACAAACAGCATTCTTTAAAGGCGAATGTTATACGTTGTGCATTTGTTTTTACTACTTTCAATTTATGGCTTCAATTTTATCGAGCTTTTAAGTTCGATTAATTTGGGTTTTAATTGTACACCGTGTTAAGATGGAATCAAGAAAAAAGAAAAAAAAACAAGTGAACTGGTTTTAGGGAGACAAGTGTTCAAAAACCTTAAAACTTATCCCTTTATTTAATTAAACCTGAAATATATTAAAATAATATTGTATACTTGGTAGTAAACAGATATAGCGTGATAAAACACAAAAGGCGTGAATCCACTTGTTTAGCCCGCCGTAGCCTATGTTTAACCAAATGTTTGATAGGCACGGCCATTGAACCCCAATTTAATTTCGCTGAGTGCGTTCCTGTGACGTGGCAAACAAAAAGACCCTCTGTCCAGCTGCACCCACCTTCAACACGACTATAAACAATTTCACCGTGACTCATTTATTGAAAATATGTAATGGAAATTTGTGTTTGTCATTTTATTTGGTACAGTATTCATAAAAACCAAATACATATACTTTTTTGATTATCTGTACTAACATTATAAAGAGGAAAAATAAAAGCGGGTGATACCGGGGAGCTCAGCTAGTATTATATAAGCTGAAGACTGTGTTTCTACGATCAAAGTCAACATAATAGTGACATTGATCATCATGATCGTGACATTACTGTACTAAGTTTAAAAGTGTCATGTAAAAAAGCTTTCTATAAATATTAGAGCTGTATATGTTATGTTGGTAATCCTTAAAAAAATTAACTCTATTGATATCTATTTAAAAAATTAATAATATTTTAAAATTAAATCAATCAACAAAAAATAATATTGATGATATGAAGTCGTTGTAGGCATACGTCGCGTCGTTTAGATAGGAATTTTAATTGATACCTGATTCAAAAGATATTTCATCTATTGATTTGCTTTTTCCATATATAATTATATTTTATTCCAAAAAAGGCAAGCAATTACATCGTCATCATTACATGAACAACCATTACTGTCAGATATAGATCATTATTGAACGCTAGTTATAGTTACAATGAAAGCTCGCCTCTATCTATTTGTGGTCATCTCTGAAAGAAGTACACTTTATCTCGACAGCCAGGAAGTATGGAACACATGAACTGTAAACAGTTCTTAAAACACCTATTGTGTGGTCCAAATTAGTGTTGTCTAAGCGAGAGCACGACCACCGCCTACGCGAGGTGATAAATGCAAACTTGCCATACATCTTACATAAAGATTTATTATTTCATCTTTCAACGTTCTTTCAAAAATGAGTGTTTCATCACTTTTTTATTTAAATGAAGACATTTTATAATAATATCATATTTTTTTATTCAAATGTTTTCGTCATATTTATTTA
This sequence comes from Phoebis sennae, assembly GCA_001586405.1. Lineage (NCBI taxonomy): Eukaryota > Metazoa > Arthropoda > Insecta > Lepidoptera > Pieridae > Phoebis > Phoebis sennae. Next base: position 118,242 of record LQNK01001430.1, read on the forward strand.
CTTTGTTCGCGGCTTCACCCATGTAAATTCGGGGTCTATAGATAATTCAATTAAAGGTATCATTTTACCTAATCCAGAACATAAACTATTTATGTATGATACTTTTAAGATCCATCATATTAATAATAGCAACCTTTTCAGATTCGGGATGATTTATCATAATAAAGTAAAATGTTATTAAATATATGTATTTTGTTTGTTTTAGGCGCACGTTGTATCCGCCTTCGAGCAGAGCCTCTCCAACATGACCCA
>LQNK01001430.1:118598-151609 GCA_001586405.1 Phoebis sennae
AATTAATTTGGGACCTATTTCTATGATACGTCCAGGATGATGGTTAGTATGAAATGTAATTTTTTTAAATGAAAAATAAAATTAAATGTTATTATCGGTCAATATAAATAAGAATTCATAATTTGTAATGTGATGTATTGTGTATAAATGCATAAACCTTCATGAGATTTAATGTCCACTTTTATGTACGTATGCCAATACAATATTCTCACATTTCTCCAATATTCTCTAATACTTATCTATGAAAATATTATTTGATTTATTTAAAAATAAATCTCAAAGTAAAACAATTACTTTGGTGCCAAATTTCAGCTATGGTGGTCAAACTTTTCAGAGACTAACCAACCTAGCGTGAGATTTCCGGATCCATAATTATTGCTCTATCAAACTGATGATAGGTGTAGTGGGGGCTGAATTCAAATTTCCAGCTATTTCCATGGTAGAACGTGGCACATCATGTAAAATCAAAGGTTTACAACGGTATAGTAATAATACGGATCTATTTAAAATTTTTGAAAATTTATGCATTTATACAGAATATTTCACATTACAGATTATGTATTTTTATTAATATTGACATTTAATTGTATTTTTCATGTAAAAAAAATAACGTTTCATACTAAGTACCATTCTGGACGTATCATTAAAATAGGTCCCAAATTGATTTCAAACAGCAATATTTTTTTTGCTATAGGGAAAAACCATAAGTTTTATACCATTTTGAAATTGGTATTAAATACAGAAGTTTTTAAAATCACTGACCGTCTTAGTGTAGTACCTTTTTTTTAAACCACAGACTATCAAATTTGACCTCAAAATTTTACTCTATACTAAATTTGAAATAAATATTTTTTTTCTTCCGTTGTCTGGTATTTCTATTAATATCTAATACATGTATCCAAGGAAGCAACTCATAAAGAAAACTTAGTAAAAAAATTTTGAAAAATAAATTAGAATTACGGCCACAGTAAAATAAAACATTGGGTGAGTTCAACATCTTTGAAAAAACTACAAAATCCTCAATATCTCAAAAACAGTGATATTTTCGTATGACCTATATTGGGTTTTTTTGATAGATTATTAGCTCAGCTATCATCCCCCAAGAGATGCTTCACTCATTACGGGACACCCTGTATGTATTTTGTTTGTTTTAGGCGCACGTTGTATCCGCCTTCGAGCAGAGCCTCTCCAACATGACCCAGCGGTTACAGCAGTTGACGGCGACCGCGGAGAGAAAGGTAATAAATTCTCGCTTCCTTTTATGATTTTGACTGGCCGTTTATCTAGAAGTCGAAGGGAATTTCTGCCTTCGCTATAACATTATTATTACAGAAAGTGGTGAATCATGGGCACGTACGACTCATAAATAAACTTTGAATAATGTTAGTTTAACGACTAAATTCATACAAATAGGTCTATGTTAAATAAGCGGCAAAACTATTATTCAGATTGGATAATTTTCTTGACGTAGAAAGCGCGTAAATTAATCAAGTTTCTAAACAGTTTTAGCGGAATAAAAGGGGATTAGTTTAATAGGGTTTAGTGAGTGAAAGAAGGTTTGAAATTATATTCTAGATAAGCAGAACTAGTTATGAACTATGTCTAGTTTCCATAAAAGGTCCTATGAACCACGTGGCTTCTAAAAAGTTGTATTATTCAGCGTTTGTAATTAACTTTTTACTGCGCCTGCTTTTCCCTATTTTAATTAAAGTCACCTGTTCCGACGATAAGTATGAAGTACTATTAATTAATTTTTCCTTATCTAAACGGAGTGTGGACCGAAGTGTTGGGTTATAGTATATTTAATTAGGACAAACAAAGTAGGTTGGAGATCATTGGCTTTTCTAGGAAACCCAACCTTTGTACTCTTGTTAACTGTTTGTACGTACCTACCGTTTACGTATTTTTTGTGTTTTAAAGGGTGATTTGAATTCAGATATAAGAATTTTCATTTGATTAATGATCACGAAAAATAGAAGGTGTTTTTTAACTCCGGGAAAGGTCTATTATTTAAAGTAGTGGTCGCATGTGTTTAATTTAAATTTTGCCATATTAAAATCTTCCTTTGTCATAACTTCAAACCAATGATTATAAAACAGCAATTCATAATATAAAAGAATAGAAAATATTTTTATTCATGTAAAATTCTAATATAGTACTTATGATTTATTTTAATATTTATCAATAGAGTTTTATAAAAAGTGTTGTGTTATACAGGATTCCGAACTAACGGAGCTACGTCAAACCATCGAGCTCCTCCGAAAGCAGTCCATCCAGGCCGGCTTGACCACGGCGCACATGCAGTCCATGGGCATTCGGGCGGACGGCGTCAACGTCACAGGCCAGGTAACTACATCATACTGAAATTACTGTTTTATATTTTTGAACTTTTTTCATGCTCTAATGAGATGTAATATAGCAATTATTTATTTTTGCTTACATATTTTTGTATACAATTATTAAGGAAATATATATTTTACAAATTTGTTTATTACCTCTATCATAATGTTTAAGTGTCATAACAAAAATTTCTATTAAATACTTGCGATTCATATTTAGAATATTACCAGTTCAGTGCTAATTTCGAACGATGATTTAGCATGAAGAATAACTTCATGTAAATATATTATTATTGTATGAGAAAGGCTTGCGTATTTCAAAGAAATCTCTTAGTTCCGATAACTTTTCATATTAAAGTCGGATGAAATGTTTTCATAGAACTTGTTACTCAATTCGAGCAAGATCTGGTACGCTTTTAATGCTTTCAAAATACCTCCTCTTCTAAACAAGATAAGATAAAAAGGCTTATCATTGCTAATTGGTACCAGAATTGAGGGTAGTTACACAGAGCTACAAATATACATAATTAAGTAATGGGTCGTGATTAAATTAACGACGATATGTGGGTCGACTATCAATCGTTGCGCAAGGCATCATTACACGGTGCCTACAATGAGATCATGTTCGTAATAGGCTGCTAGGTGACAGCGTGATAATAATACTTATTAGTTATTTGGACACGTGTAATTTTGGCAGTATAGAATTTTAAATATTTGAGCTAATGTCGACTAAAGCACGGTAAGATTTGATGAATACATCAATATTTTATAAACTTAATATAATACTGACCATTTTTATAATACAAGTAAAACTTGAATAATAAAAACTGGAAAGAATCTTTTATAAGTCTTGGGTTTTTCTAAACCCTTTGATGAGTCATGTGCCGTATGATTAAAGTTCAATGCGGAGATATCTATAAAAGGCTTAGAAATTATTTTACATCGATTACCAGGAACCATATTACCTCACCTTTATTGAATTTCAAAATAGTATGCTTTTCATAATCGGTGTCTTTTTAAATAAAAAACTAAATAATTGTAATTGTAGAGCATAACACGTGTTTTAAAGTCTATTATTTCAACGACTTTATTTGGTTCGGTTGCCTTGCGGGCGAAACAGTGTTTAGCCTAAAGGCAAATGTTCATTTAAAATAGAATGCCAATCTATTATTCTGTTACTATAATTAAACAATTAAAGGGAGTGCAGTAAACTTAAATTATACGTGGTAGCATTCTACGACTTGATTTATTTATTAATATAGCACTTTCAACAAGTGAATAACGTTTAATATTTCTATCCACCAATGTAAATTGATATGGTTTATATTATATAGATTATATAATATAAACCATATCAATATAGATCGTAAGCATTTTAAGTAAAAATATAACAACGAAATCTGTGGTAGACCTATTCAATATAAATCTTATGTCGTACGTTATTTGTACGCTAATATCTGTAATACTTCTAGCGTTTTTACCTGTAAATTTTGTAAGCCAAACAATGGTTAATAAATAAATAAAAGCGTTAGAAATGGACTGTGAATAGAATTGTCTATCAATAGACATTCTCTCATTGTATTGCTGCATATAGGAGACGCTACAAATGACATGATATCCTGTTAAGGCCATATCACTCGTTGCGCTCCGATTGTACTCAATCGAAGCGGTTTAACGAGCGAAACCGTTTGCGAACGAACCGAACAATAGCAAATATACGTGTACCGATTTAGTCATGCAAATTTAAGACATGACTGGATTTGAAGAGGAAAGTTTACGTTTGTGTTCTTTTACTAGTCGTCAAAAACGGCTCCAATAAACGCTTTCAAGACTAAATATGCAACTACTTTCGCCCGCAACTTCATTTACGTAAAATTCGTTAATTCAATCTATTTTGGTGACAAATACCCAATTCATCGACAATGGAAAAGCTTTCACATATATAATACAAATGTACGTTATGTTATTATGTTTTTACTATTGTAATATCTCACAAAATAAAGGCATTCGTAATTTGCTTTAGGATCCCACTCCATCCCAAACGCAACAGTCATCCCCGCAACGACTCGCACAAACAGGGAACGGGGCGATCACGAGACACCTTTCGACTGATAGCGTTTCTAGTATCAACAGCCTCAGCAGTGGCTCGTCAGCACCTCATGATAAGAAGCACAAAAAGAAGGGTTGGGTAAGTCACAATCTTTAACGTTAGAAACGTTTATAGAAAGTAGTTTCTGTTTTTATTGCTTATTAACAGTTTCTTGACTTTCAAGTACATAAACCTTGAAGGCTCAAGTAAATAATTGTCATAATCTCTCACAGTTACGGTCATCGTTCACAAAAGCGTTCTCACGAAACGCGAAGATTTCAAAAACGGCAAAGCATGCGTCCCTCGGGCAATTGTCGTCACAAGACAGTTCATCGGGTTCGCATCACTACGACGACCCGCACACGATCAGGGAAGGAAGCAACGAGAACAGTCTAGAACATTCCCACGAAACGCTCGACAACTCCAAAGACAAGACGACATGCCCCGCGGACAAACCTGAAGAACCGACCAAAGGTAACCGTTGTTATAAACCATGACTTTGTTGACTTCATCAACTAGCTTGAACTTAACGAGTGAAAGTTACAAGTACTTCGTTACTTCGTTATTGTAATCACTTGCGTAACTGTGCTTGTAAAATGATCGATCATGTAATGGTACACACTCAAGATAAAAGTTTTATTACAGACAAACAAGATCAATCGATAGTGGACGAATTAAAAAGACAACTGCGAGAGAAAGACTTAGTATTAACGGATATTCGATTAGAAGCACTCAGTTCAGCGCATCAACTAGAAAGCCTTAAAGATACGGTCATCAAAATGAGGGTGAGAACATTTAAAGGTTTTATTATTTCCGATGTTACAACACATTTTATATTTCCTTTTACTTAACTTTTCCAAATGTAAAATTATTCATTTATGTTTAACTACTCAATATGCAATACATTAATACTCTATGAACCTTTTCTAATCTTTCTTGGTTATTTGGAACAGATCGCTACATGCGATAATACCTTCACCTGTACATAACGTTTAGCTATAATATTACTTGCTGTGACCTTTCTTTAGGCAATAAAAAGTATCTTATTCATTCGTCATTTATTTTAATAATAGAACGAGATGCTCAACTTGAAACAAAACAACGAGCGTCTTCAAAGGCTAGTAACATCAAGATCGTTAGCTGGTAGCCAGAGTTCCCTGGGAACAGGGGGTTCAGCCGTCGAGGATCCGAGAAGGTTTAGCCTTGCTGACCAAGCCACTATGCATCAGGTGAGTTTTAGTTACGAAATACAAATCTTCAAAAATAAAAATTAAAAAATAATTTGTACTTATAAAAAAAGATATCCTTAACTGTTTCAAACAAGTTTTTTCTTTTTGAAAGGTCTTTGAAATTTTCATTATTCATTTAAAACGATGCGATGATGTTAAAATGTACCATAGTTATATATTAATATTCATTTTACACTAATTATTAATTATTATTTTTGTATAGGCCACGATAGACATGCATTCACAACCCTTGGACCTCGATTTCAACTGCATTACATCAACTCCTGCAAGGGATAAAAAAGGTTCCCCAAAATCAAGTATGGGTGAACCAATATACGGAAACAATGCTGCGTGCGAACTCAACGAAAACAGCGAAGCAATGCTCGGAGCATTAAATGGCTCCAATGACATATTCACAAATGGACTCAGCGCTGGGGACAGGATGAGCGGAGATTACGATATCAACAGTGTTCTCCCTCCGCCCAAAACGCGAGAACTCGCCATCGGGGAAAGCTATTCAGATATCGGTAAGACAATAAACAACACTTATCAACCGCGATTAGATTGAATCGACGCGATACTCAATAATGCTTGTTTTCAGGCGTAGCCGACAGCCAGGGAGATACGACGGATGGCAAGAAAATAGCAATAGCGGTTTATTTAGGACAACCGGAAACATTCCAAAGATATTTCGAAGAAGTTCAAGATACGCTCACGGAATCCGAGTGCAGGTTTTACGCGAAACAATCCGCGAGCGCGTTCAACAACCACTACGAGAAACAGTCGAGTTTCGACTCGCCGCGAATGTCGCAGAACCACAGTCCAGAGATAGAGACACAAGACTACCCTCAATCTATAAATAAGTCCAACACTAATAGCCTTAAGAGTAACAAATCGACACATAGTAATTCCTACAAGCACGTATACAATAGTGATTCGACAATAAACTGCAACGAGTTTACGATAGCGTACACGTATATATCCGGGAAGACGACGTGGCAGAATTTGGATTACATAGTGAGGAAGACGTTTAAGGATTATTTATCGCGGATAGATCCGGGGACGAACCTGGGGTTGAATACGGACTCGATAACTTCGTATCACCTGGGCGAGGCCACGCGCGGCCCCGAGATCGGTTTCCCGGAGCTGCTGCCGTGTGGCTACATTGTCGGCACTGTGAACACGCTGTACATTTGCCTGCAGGGCGTTGGGAGTTTAGCCTTTGATAGCCTTATACCAAAAAATATTGTATATAGGTGAGTTTTTTTGCATACTTTTTACGGATAATATATATGTTTTTAAAGATTAGTTGCCTTATCTAAATTGTAATATATTTATTACGCGATACAATACAAATATTCTCAACTTTCATTCCTGGAAATTAGAAATTACAAATAATGACACTAAAGTCATTAAGTTTGAATTATCGCTGTAATTATTTGTTTAATTGCCGAAGTCCTTTTTGGTCATAAAAAATTAAACCAATTAACTCTTCAATTTACTTTTCATATTTGTATTTTAAACTGAAAATGCCAATTTAAGAGAGTAGGCCATTAAAAATACTTAATATGCACAAGTCAAATACGACAAGCTGTTTTAAATTCAGAACACGTATTTTATAATTATTGAGCTAATTACTCAAATATGGAAATAATGCTAATTAATAAAATTAACTTTCAATGTTTAATACACTTGTATCTATTGAATTTGAATGAGTGCACAAATAAGTAAAATTTATATTGTCCGGGATAAATAGAAAGTATTTAACTACAAAAAATATCTGAAATATTAATATGATAACTCAACTAGATATAGCGAGAAGGTTTTTAATTTAAACAAATCCATAGTTATATGATCAAACTCGGCTTCCTTGGAGGCGCTTTTAGAACGTTATTTATATCATTATTTTTTTACCCTTTCCTTAATAAGCTATATCGTTCTCAGATACGTTTCCCTCCTGTCGGAGCACCGGCGCGTGATCCTGTGCGGCCCGAGCGGGACCGGCAAGTCGTACCTGGCGGCCAAACTCGCGGAGTTCTACGTGCAACGCACGCAGCGCAGGGGAAACCCCGCAGAAGCAGTAGCAACCTTCAAGTACGTAATTTATTTTATTCTTATTCTTTATTGTATATAAAAAAAGAAAAGTACAAAAGGCGCGATTATTGCCGAGAGCAATCTCTACCAGACAATCTTTCGGCACAGGATAGGAATAGCAAACTTAATAAGCAGGCACCAAAAAAGAGAAAGGGTACATAAGTCAAGAATGTCAGAACAGTATTTTTCAGTATGAATAGTATAATAACCTACATATACATACTAATACGTATAAAAAGTATATACAATATACATCAATACAATAATAATAGATACATATGATATATTAATGTTGTTATTTATTAGTATCCGAATTAGATAGTTTCTCTGCTGTCGTACCCTGCCGCCAAATTTACAGAGTTTTACGTTGAACGCACGCAGCGCAAGGGATATCCCGCCGAAGCAGTAGCCACTTTCAACTACATATTACATAATTTGGTGGATGTTGGTGATTAGTTTTTATAAATGTTAACGAAAAAAAAAAAAGAAAATACATTTTGAAGTATTATTATTTTGAGTGATATTTAAACCTTGTTTCGTAAATTGGAAGCAAATTAATATGGGTGACATTTTAAATTTAACTTCGTTCTTAGTTTCAGAGAAATCATTTTTTTTTTAAATGTTTACGTGTATTTTTTGTTTTGTTGTGTAAAATATCTTTAATATTCCACGCCTATAGTTAAAATGGCAATGATAAAACCTTGAATGAAGTTTGTGTGCGAAATAGTTATATTTTATGTACTTATTAACTTAACTAACCTTGTCACCTTGTACTCCTTTGTTATAATTACGTTGGCAAATGTTAACGTCGTGCAGTGTTTTAATAAAATTTTACCTTTTTATGTATTTCGACACTTTGTTAAATTATAAGAGTAGCGAAAACATTACTTTATTTACTCTGTACTGTAATGTTTATTGCTTTATTAAAAAAAAAGCAAAGATAAATATATCACTTTAAGAAATATCATTTAACTTTTTGAACTGAATGTCCAATTAATCCAATCAACCGTTCTGCCAGCTGAACAAACATAGATTGACAAACAGATTGTTCATTTATTTTTCTTAACCATATTTAATATTGTATATGCATTTTTATTTTTATAACCAACTTTCCAATAACTAAAGGAGAAACTTTTTTCTGGTCCACAAGTTCCATACAAATAATATATGTATTGATAAGATAAATATAGAATAGTTAAAATTTGACCTGTTAAAATAAATAGGACTTGAACTGGTCAATTCAAGGTTTTATAATACTTGAAATTATAAATTAAAAAATAATTTGATTTAATGGATTAAATTGACATAAGAGATATATTCTCATAGTAATTAATTGTAGGAAACAAATATGTTCCATGTTTTATATCAATACAAATGCGGATATAAATATATTTTTATTAAATAAATTTTTAAACTCATAGTGTGGACCGCAAATCCTGCAACGAGTTGCGCGCATACCTCGCGAACATCGCGGAGCAGTGCGGCGCGGCGGCCGGCGGCGAGGAGGCGGCGCTGCCCTCCGTGGTGGTGCTCGACAACCTGCAGCACGCCTCCGCGCTGGGCGACGCCTTCGCGGGCCTACTGCCACCAGACAACAGGAATATGCCCGTTATTATCGGTGAGTTCTTTAACATTGATTTTATGTAAAGCCAAATATTGGTCGCGATGCTTAGTTTATTTCCTAGAGTGCCTTTGATAAAATCGGAAGATATTCATGTTACTTAATTATGGCGTTAGACCAAAAATACTATGTATTTCGTATGCAAATGGTCAACTACTTAAGTACCAATAATTATTTTTTATTTACTAGTTGTTGACAATGACATGCGCCAGTTTATTCTCTTTTCTATTTTACTGTATTATCTAATACTATTTCCGGCTTATTTAATCCCTACCTCTCTCCAAAGCGTCATATATACACTGTTTACTTAAATTTATAATCATTTCATATATGTAATACTTTTACTAGTCACTCTCCAAAGTTCTATATTACATGAATCCCCGTTATAAAAGTAATATGGTTATGTTCTTTCAGGCACAATGTCGCAAGCAACTTGTAACACTACCAACCTTCAGCTACACCACAACTTCAGATGGCTCCTCACCGCCAACCACATGGAGCCCGTCAAGGGATTCTTAGCACGGTATGAATAAATTTATAAATAAAAAGTAAATTAAATTAATTACAGCACTAATTACTTGAGTTTTCTAACCGGTTGCTATTATAAATTGTTGAAGTTTACATCCTTCGATTGATATTTTCCAAATTAAAAAAGAGTTGATTTATCAGGTTAAGTAAAATGTTTTTTACTATCCGGTTCCTTTAATTAAGAAATAATTGTTTTATAAGACAAGTCATAAACCGACCAATTACACTAATGGTTCCGATTGAAATTAATTTATTAGCCAATATATTATTTTTCTTATCGATTTCTTCTTTAAATTTAGATTGAAAAAATATGTTCCTCGATGGTTCAGTGGTTTTACGCATATAAGGTTACAACCAAGAGGTCTTGAGTTCCATTCCTAACGGACACGTGTAAAAATGTCTCGGTCTAGATAGAATGTACTAAATATAGCTTGTCTCTAAATATCGCTTGATCCGTGAAAGGGATTTAACATCTGCCCCAGACGGGATAGGGGTCTTTACTTTTTGAAGGTTTTTGATGATCATCTACTAATATTATAAATGTGAAAGTTGCTTGTATTAAGGTTGGTGTGTTCATCACGCCGCAACTGCTCAGTGGATGTTTATAAATACAGTACAACAATTTCGTATACATTTAGTCTTCTCAATTTATTGATATATCTATAGCCTCCAAATTTAACTAGTGAAGTCGCGAGCAGAAGTAAAAAATCAAATATTAGCTAGCGAAGCGTGCAAAAGTAGAAAACATTCGCTAACAACACCATGTTGTGCAGGTACCTGCGCAGGAAGCTGTTCTCGCTGGAGCTGCGGCTGGGGCGGCGCGAGCCCGCGCTGGCGGCGGTGCTGGAGTGGCTGCCGGGCGTGTGGGCCGCGCTCAACGCCTTCCTCGAGGCGCACTCCTCCAGCGACGTCACCGTCGGCCCGCGCCTCTTCCTCGCCTGCCCTATGGACTTGGAGGCTAGTCAGGTATGCTTTTGATCACATTTTGAATATTATGTAAAGAATTATTCGCTTGAATAATTGGAGCTCTTTTAGGTAACTATCAATAACAAATCTGGTAGTTAGTTCAATTATTACCTACCAGATTTGTTATTGATAGTTTGTGTATGTGAAGACTTGTGATTGGCTTTATTTGTACCTAAAGATGTAAACTATAGTATATTTATAGCCGTAAGTTTTCTTTAAAATAATAAAATAAAATACTACAAGCGCACACATTAAACACACAAGTCACACATTTATGCATACACTAAACGCATATACAATACATTTGGGCAATCCCTTTCTTATATAGATAAAGTTAATTCGTAAAACTCATTTGGCTTATTATTCTACAGTAGAGAATACTAAACAAGAGAACGAGATTGTTCCTGATATTTCTGAGAAAGGTCTTACACTGCTTTGAGGACTAAACTTTTATCACCTTCTTATTCTACGCCTTTTGAAGACGTTTGTTTTTCGAGACTTTTGATTCAATAATTGCATGTTGTCCGCAGGCATGGTTCGCAGACGTTTGGAACTACAGCATCGTGCCGTACGCGTCGGAGGCGGTGCGCGAGGGCGTGGCGCTGTACGGGCGCCGGCGCCACGCCGCGCTCGACCCGCTGCACCACGTCAAGTCCTCCTACCCCTGGCGCGAGCCCAACCACTCGCACGTGAGTACACTCCTCCAGCATAGCCATATAGCTATAAAAGGGAACTACCGTGACAGCCCCGTCCCGTGCTGTGCAAATATTGGGGCATCAGGCGGATGGTAAATCCGTTTCCCTGATCAATTTTTATTTACAGGGAAGTAGATGACCAGCCTTCTGTAGACTGATATTTTTTCTCACGTCTCCATAGGGGATCGAACCCTGGACCTCTCGGTTGTAGCGTCTAACGCGGTAACCACTGAACCAATGGAAAATATTTTATAATGGCCATAGACAAGCCAATTTAATTCCACACATACACACATGCCTGAAACGGGACAGTGATGCCAGGTCTTAAGTTTTTTTTTTCATTTAGGACTTGAAGCTATTGAGCTATGTTAGCCCTATCTTACCTTAAACTAAATTTAAACAGAAAACATAGAAAACGAATTACCCAAGCGGAACTACCTTGTAGTTGATTAATTCATCTATTTTATTATAAAAATTGAGCTGACAAGATATTTATTAATTAACTGTGTCCTTCATTAAATTTTTATTATGTTTCCTTTAACAGACTCTAAGACCAATAGCGGTGGAGGATATGAACAATGAAGAGGGAAGCCAAGACACTAGCGCTAATAACAATCAAGATCCATTGGTAAGCTTCTATTGAACTTTAAGTTTTAACACTTAAAACTGAATATTTGAGTTTTTAAAATGTGTACCGTCATTTGGTTTAAATTCCAAGTCAAATAAAAATGCGATCTCTGGATAAGAACCTTTAGTTCAATAAATAAATGCAGAGCCTCATTATTACTTACAAATTTATTATGAAAAACAAAAACTTATGTTATTTTGTATGTTTCCAGTTGAACATGTTAATGCGGCTACAAGAAGCGGCCAACTACAGCGGCAACCAGAGCCAGGACTCCGACAACGCGAGCATGGACTCGAATCTCACGCACGACAGCTCCATGGGCAACGAGCTTTAACACGATACAAATCGCCTTATTTTTATACTAACCAAATAAAACAATTCGACTCAATATTCCTATTTATTTATTTAAGTGTTCTTACTGTTGATTATCTGTATTGTATCTGTGTGTCCTGAGCTGGGTGAGCACTGAGCTGAGGCTAGGAAATATTGTAAATCTTTATAATGTAAGAGCTCAAATGTTTTCAATAGTTACACTATTTCCCAGCTTTAGTCATATTATGGTATACTATCGCTTTAATTTTTCTGTTTATATTTAAAATGTTTATTGACAAATATGTGCGCTTAAATAACATGGATTTACCCACTAGGACTTTTTTCGTACTCAACCTTAGAGTTCCTAAAAAAATAAATCGTTTACTAATAAAAATATAACTGAATACTGAAAATAGATACGTTTATAATATAGCAAAAAGGTTTTATCCATTAGCGAAACTTGTAAAAATGTTTTCAATTATTTCAATATTACTCTGAGGTTCAGTATAATAAAATAAATATTAGTGAAGGTAAACCAAAAGTTCGGCTTATTGTGAAAAGTCTAGTGCATTTATTTTCAAGTGTTAACTATGCGATATACAAAGCCAAATATTTGCCATATATGTAAATTTTTATTTATTTATCTGTTAGCTTTTTTAGTATTTTATAATTAAACTCTAATGTGGTAATGAGTCTACTACCAAACGGTTATTTCCAAGGAAAGGATTTGCTCTGCATATTTGTGGACGATAGCAAATACTAAAAGCAAGAGTCGTAGCCTTTCTACTTTATTGTATTTTGTTGCAATTTTCATAGTAAATTTTTTAACGCTTTCGTTAAAAAGTTTTAATACGATAGTCTATGAATTCGTAAAATACTCGACTGCAGTGCCTGGAGCGATATATTTCCATTTAGAAAAGATGCAGGCAGTTTTACTGTCCTTGAGTGTAATGTTCTATTGAAGCAATGTGGCTTTTACTATTGTTATATTTTTCAAAGTTAGGATATTGACGCGATTGCATTACTACGATGTAATGTGTGTATATTATTATGAAAGTGTAATTTTTATACCATTTTCATATAAAACTCATGTACCTAAAATATTAAGGTGTAAATACGATAAAAATATTTAATATAATTTTTTTTCTATGTGATTACACTAACCGCTATTATGCCATATACAGTATAGTATTAATTTTGTATAGAAATGTAACTTATGTTACTGTGTTCGGTATGGATTGACTTGTGTGCATAAAAACGTGATATCTACAATCTATGCTTTACATAAATTGTGAAAAATAAACTTTGATTACATATATTGTACCTTCTTTTATTTCTGATGAACCACTTTTCATTAATAATTCCTACGCTTTATCTTTTCATGACGTAATTTCTATTGACAATTCAAATAAAAGGGGACTTTAAGAGTGACACGATATTAAACACACCCAGTATGTACATAAAGCAATAACTTTATTTTAAAAGAACTTACATAAAATTACATGTAAAGACAGTTTTATTGAAATCTACCAGAAACAAATGTGACAATGGAGCAATTTGGACGGAACCAGTTAATGCTTCTAGGACTAGATTACTGACTGAAAATTTAAAGGAACCTCTGTTGAAATTTACTTCATAAATAAGGCACAACCCTTTGCAAACGATTAAAACAATATTGTATACTCTTATCATCTAACAATGTAACCACAATAATGTTGAATCTGTTTTAACATTAAAAAAACATAGTTAATATTAAAAATTGAAAACATTAATTGTCTTTGAAAATTTTACACATATATTATCGTAAACAATTTTTTTTAATATTGAAGGGATTTCCTAATAAATTTTCGCAGTCTGGAGCACTAAGACACATGTTTCATAATATTTTTATCAAAAAGAAAACAAGGGTAATGCTTCTAAAGATTGAGGGACCTACTACTACTACTACCACCATTCTCTAATTCATTGAGGAATACCAGTTAGTCTGCGTGTAATGAAAATAGGGCTAAACACACTACAATCATGTGTATTTACTAGCAATCTGAAAAAATTACTATAATCAGCTTCGATTTTATTAAACACACTGGGCAAGACATATTGGGGTCCCAGCTATCAATTGGTTCAGTGAACAACATAAATCAAATCAATTGATAATAGCATCTTCTCCTTCTAATCGCGAGTCGATTATAATATATTGACGGCGAGTTGAAAAGTGACATTTTCGGACTCATCAAATAAGACTTTTAGCAATTACCAGTCCTTATTCTATTATAGCTTTACAGGTAATTATCGGAAATTCCTAAAACGGATTCAACAATATTGTTTTACTATAATATGGTTACAATTGTTTTATCAAACTTAAATATTACTATTGTTATTATAATTAAGTACATTAAATTTATTCCTATAGAAGTAGTTTTCATCACTTAAATATTAATGTCCGGAACATTAAACCACTATCAATATGGACTCAAATTGTGAATAAGAATTATATATAGAAGTATTTTTTATCAAATGCATTTATCTTCCAAATGTAAATCATTGCTAAAATGAGTATATTCTTTCCAAATTTACATCATACAGTTCTTACTTAGTATGTTCTAATATTAAATATCTATATAATTTAAATTTAAATGACAATTACAATATGAAATTATGTTAGAATATACATTCCCCGATACCTGAATCAAGTCATGTTGTAGGTTTCAATGAAAAATTAAAGATCATTGGTATAAAATTCTGTTTACTGCAACTCAAGCATGACATTCCAAAAGCAAACAATTGACTGCAGGACCCTTCTATATTTTGTGGGCTAAACCAAAAATTGTAAGGCTGCTTGATTCAGTTCAGGTTTCCAAGTAGACTTATTGTTAAATTTTCCATCTAGTTGACAGATTATTACTATTCAATATAATATTTGAAACCAATATGATTTCATACCTTATTTAACATGATAATGAAGAAGATTATAGAAATTACATACCACTCACATAAATCAAAATACATTCATTTCATTTGACAATGTTACTGAATCAAATTTTGCTTAAAAGTATGATGAATGTAAAAAAACATTTAATGATGCAAAATTTAAAGGAATGGTATATTTTTCTCTCTACAACATTGTTTCTTTTCATTTTCTCAGCAATTTACTGTGTTTTAATACAGGTACTTTGTCTATTAATGGAATGTCCTGATTAGTATTCAAAGCAGTCAAAATAAGACAAAACTAAAATACAACTCCATACATACCTTCTTGCACAAATTCATTTTCATTAAATTATCGTAATCATTTCAATCACTATGAAAATCGAGACTTAAATTTGATAAAGATGGTATTGGAGATTCAGAAAAATCACCAGAATCATTACTTGACTTTAAACTGTCATTACCTGGACTTTTTGACTTGTCAGTATTTGAATTAGCGTTAGGTTTATTATTACTCTGCCTTGTTAGACTCTTCTCACTTATCATATCTGCAACATCTGATATGGAAACTGAGCTTTGAGAATGAGACGAAGAATGTTTGTCATTATGAGGACTTGAACTTGCCTGTTTCTTAGACACTTTATTTTCTGTTGTTCCGGAAAGCAGAGGGGATGAGAAGTCATAACTATATTCAGGTGTGTCATACTTTTGGGATTGATCTGGTGATTTTTTTGATGCTGTGTCCTTACATACACTCACTTCACGCTTCATTGATTCTGAAGAAGCACTACTTAATGTGTGTACTGAATCCACTGGAGTATTGTGGTTTTCAGTGTTAGATTGTCTTGGTGTAGTTAATTTGGAATCAGTATGTGGAATTCCTGTAGTATTCAAAAGCTTTTCATCCTTTAAGTTAAATGGTTTTAATTCAGCATAAGAGGTAGATTCACTACTACTTGCTTTTAAATCATGTCTGTCAGTTGAAGGTTGATTTTGTACATTGTCACATACATTTTCTGATAATAAACTAGAAGTATATTTTTGCCCCACAGTCTTATTTTTTTTATCAATATCACTTAAAACTAAATGTTGATTAGGAACATATTCTGAGCTATTCTTGTTTCCTGTTGAGTCACTGGATGTGTCTGTGTCTGAGTTATCTAAATGCAATCTTAAATCGAGACGATTTTTCTCATCTGAGGAATTGCCAGATTGCGACTGACTGGCGGAGGAACTAGTTTCTTGATTAACAATATACGTTGAATTATCGCCATGATCACAACTCTCGCGAGAACTTTCATGCTTCAGATCGTTACGTGATTTTAAAAAATACCTTAAGATTGTTACGAGAATAGGCTCCTTGTCCTTGTTCATTTGATTTAATTGTAACATGTCATTGATAGTGCGTTGTCCTCTATACGTATATTCTTTTCCCTGTCGTGTTTCTGACATGTAAACAAACAAGGTATTTTTTAAATTACAAAACTCCAAAAACTCATGTATTAGTGATAGAGACAGGACTCCTTCCGGTAATTTTAAAATGTTATCCAAACATTCATTTTGTTTTATATTTTCACAGTCATCTTCAAAAGCCAAAAAAATATTTGCTCGTAATAACGCGCGTATTTTTGCAAGCGATCCATTCTTTTCTAACGATTCAATAACTAAGTCCCGTAATTCAGTATCTTCTGGCTGTGCCATTGTAGAACAATCACGTTTGTTGGATGAAAATAAATAACAAAATTTTAAAATAAAGCCTTGTGTTTTGTATTTCTTCCCACGGGCTAAGTTAATGACATTGACATTGACAAGTTGACAACATAACAAACCTTATTTATAATTAAAATATCACTTAAGGATACGTGCCAAAATGTGTGTGCTTTTGTATCCGACTTATAATTAATAAAACAAAAACAATTTATTAATTAAATACTGAATAATATTGACTTAAAAATAAAAACATCATTGAGATTAGTTAATTTTCTGTGTTTTTAATGCACTTAAGACAGCTGCACATTAGTATTTTTTTATACCATAATATAAATCACACTGTTAGGAGAATATTCCATGTAGTTGCGTGGTGATAATTATTAAAAAGTAATTATACTATTTATTGCATTGCTCATATTAAAAAAAAAGAAAAATTTTAAAAATATATAATATATGAATTTATATTTATTATTTTAGTGATGTAATACTGTTTTTACGTTTAAATTAAACAACCAAGCACTGAGCTTGATTTTCGGTTCTATTAATTTTCAATTATCAAAAAAAACAATGGACCTATGGCAATCGTCAAATTGATAATTATTATTTATTAATTCTAAAGTTACACGAAGAAAGGTCTAAATAATTTAGGCTAGGTACATATTTTTAAAGACGTTCATATTTTTTAACATTAAAAAATAATTATTACTAATTACGAAAAATACTCGTATATCAAACATGTTATATCAGTTTATTGCATTCCGTTCAAATAAAAAATATCACTCTTCGAATTTTATAGAACTTTAGTAAATTCTAAATAATTAAGAGAATCAAATAAAAATCAATACTTCACATTGTTTTTATAAGCAAATTTATACGTTATCCCAGATTTGAAGATAATTAACCGCTCGTTAGGTTGGTAACCACGGGCATTTTCCTCGCGTTTAAAATAATTTTCTTAGCTAACTATACATTTTAGCCGTAGGTCTTTGGGAACGTGCTCGATTACAAGGGGTTGAAGGCTTGCGCCGGGAAAATGTA
Organism: Phoebis sennae; assembly: GCA_001586405.1. Taxonomy (NCBI): domain Eukaryota; kingdom Metazoa; phylum Arthropoda; class Insecta; order Lepidoptera; family Pieridae; genus Phoebis; species Phoebis sennae. Next base: position 136,773 of record LQNK01001430.1, read on the forward strand.
GAAAATTCAGTCAGTCGGATCGGGCACGCGCGAGAGGTCGGTGTATCAGGCCGCCCGCCCAGAAAATGATATAGTGAAAGTTTTAGACCATTATACAGTAAATATAACGATAAAAATCGTATAAAAATGCCCAAATTTACAAAAGAGCAGAAAATAAAATGGAACTGGCAAAATTAGCGTACATTGGACATACAAGTGATAAAATACTAGTGGCGGGAAACCGTTTTGATATCGCCTGACGTGTTGTGTCCTATGTGTACATAGAGCGAGTAGAGCCGTCTGCCCTAGAGGGCGGCCGACATGCTGGATTCGTCGTGAATCGATATTTTTCGAACGTTGTAGAGCTAAAATAATGAGGTTGAGAATTTAATACAGGTATGAATGTGTTTTATAATTGATAGCACTATGAATATAGTTAATCTTTGTCTTATACATTTAATTCTACCTAATGTCGTCATAACCCCACGTTGGGCGCCAAAGTGCTGGAGTTCCAATAAAAATATATCTACATATATAGAACCAAATAAAAATTAGAAGATACTAGCATTGTGATCACCCGATAATAATCTGAAGGATTTTCATGATATATATTTTATACTGAATAAATGAAAAAATATATATTTTATTGTATTTTAAAAAATACCTTATTAAAAATAATGCACCATCATAATGTTATGCGGGGTAAGGTTGCATTTATTCATGTCAGTATTGATTTGCTTCAATATGATCTCTAAAGTAGGTTAGTAAACTGTATGTAATGGTAAATTATTTACCAACCACCACAATAGGCAAATAATTTGAGTGATTACGACATTCTTTATTTAGCATAATTGGATAACTTCCAAAACATTACATATTCCCGAAGAAGAAAATGCATACTTAATACTTGTATGATTTTATTTTCATAATACCGCATAATTGTTATGGATAATCTTATCTTACATAATCATAAGCAATAAACTACGGTATTGACCATTTGTTAAATCTGTTAGACCTATTCATTTTTTATTAAGTTCATCGAAATAAACTCATGCTAGAAAATTAATTAACTGCACTGCATTTTACATGATTAACAATAAGTTTGTAATTTGAATATAAAAATGTTTTACGGACGATTATTATTTTGAGGAATGGTTTTAGATTAGTATAATATTTGAGCATTTTGTCTCTTGAATCAAATTGTCATGCTTCCTCCGAGTTTAGCCATTAGTGTTTATAGGTCAAATGCAAAAACTACGTCACATAAGTTATTGGAAGATCATTTAAAAATCCTAATTTATTTTTCCATTAGCTCTTTCTTAATTAAGGGGTTCTGCTTACTTTTCCAAACTGGATTTTTGACGAATAAGATTCACTATGCTGAAGCTAATTTGTATAGAAGACATTTGGATGCAATTAAAAAGTAATACCTTTATTTTGATTCGTGAGAAATCAAATTCACGAGACATCCAATATTTTTCAAAGTAAAAATTCAGGGTCAGATCGTCATTTCTTGCGAAGCTTTTAGGTTTCATACTAGTAGTTATAATAGGAAGACAATACCACTATTTCAACAAACGTTTTTAGGTCGAAGTTGTAGCATTGACATGGAACCTTGAATATGATTGTAATGAAAGCTTCAAGGTGCAATTTTCGCTATAAAACCCCGTGCCTTTAGGGCGGCAACATGTTTAGAAAACTTGTTACCTTCGATTTACAATACAACTCTTGATCGAAGCTTCACTTTTCTATACCCTAGAGTTTTTTTTTATTGTAAGGATGATTCTGATTCAAATCACCGTAAAAAGAACAGTAATAGATTAGGTTTATTTCATTATCCCACCATTACAGGTATTACTAAAATTATACTACTTATAGTCCAAGAGCTGGGACCATTTTATGGGTAGGCCTCTGAGGCAAGCTGAATGCTTGTATGATGCCTCTCCTATTATACTGGATGGTGAGCAGTTAGGCTAAACCAAAATAAACCTAAAAAAATCTTAAATATTTAATGTATTGCCAGCATGCAATTTTAAAACATTGTTGTTTAATCATTAAACAATAGAAAAGGTAATAAAGGGTAATAGGCTTGAAAATTTATCTGCATATGCTAAAAAATAGCATTCTCAAATAGATAGGTCTTTTGGTGGGACTTTCCACCCTTTCCCATGTCTGAAAAAGCCCCGCTACTCTGAGGCCTCTCCTGGCTGGCAAGTTTTAGCTTGCCTTAAACTCCTACCAAAAAATCAGCCGGAATATTACAGTATTATTTTCTGGATTTAATAGAATCATCAATCCGTAATCTTAAATAGTTGGATGTTATTTATTAGTAGAGGTAACTCAGAACGTTTATGTTGTACCTGTAATACTGAAAAATAAACACTGAAGCATGAATTCAATAATTTCGTTATTAGCAGAAATTGCTTGGCAGGAATTTCTTTAGTCTCTCATATTTTATTCAAATTTAAGAGGTATTCATCAAATTAAAATACCGTCGCGTGAATGTAGACAATTAAATAATAATAATGTTCGAAAATTATCGTTTATTTTACACTGTAAATACATTGAGTGTAGTTTCAGGGTTACCCAGCGGAAGGGGCGTTATTCTTGGGGACAATCAATACGAACGTCTGCATATTTAAATTTATGACGAGGTGAACTTTAAACTTTGCTTTTTGTAGAGAATTTAAACCAACTATTTATATATGACATGATGATGAATGAAATTATGCCGCATAAATATAATACGATGAACATACTAACATAATAGTCACAAATATTTTTAGAATGTTCACCAATTACATAAAAACTACTGTTTCATACCTTGAGAGCTTTGTAGGTGGTTAGTTTATCGTCTGGAAATGGAAAGCCACTTTCATTAGTATACGAAACCCAATGAACAAAGATCATTAATAAAATTTATATTCTTAATGGTTTTGCAGCATTGTGGAGAATACATAAAATGTAACTAAATTTATGTCATTTAGAAAAATAATTAACATGAAATACCTTATCTAGAAATATTCAGAAAACAAAGCAAATTATCTTAGCTAGATATTTTTGCTAATTTAAAAAAGTTATAGTTACTTTCGTTTGAGTATTTCAATCTTTTATGATTTGTTTTCAAAATTATTTTCTCAATTGGATTGTAAGTTCAATTATACTCATAATAGTAGTAAAGTTACATACAACCGCAGCTAAAACACGATAAATATTTTGATGATACTGACGCTGGCATATTTTGGTCGTTTCATACACACTTTCCCTAAATATAAGGCGCATTACCATATCTATAACATAACTACGCTAAGATATTCTAATGGGGCGAATTTAGGTGGCTTTGAAGGATTGTCCAGTGAATGTATGAATAAATGATAGAACGGCGAGTTTCTTGAGCACTTATTTTTCCACTCAGCTTCTCGCGACGTGATTCGCGAAGTCACGTATGGACTGAAAAATGTTACGGCCCTAGTTCCTCTTATGTATTGAATACTAAGTGAAATGGAAACAGTGCGATGAGGTGCTATGAACTCGTTACTAACGTTTTGCTGATTGAAGATTGAAAATACACACAGACAATAAAGATGGAAATAATATATAAATTCACTGAAGAAAAAGAAGTAAGCAATTGATTTTATTTATACCCTTTGTATATTATAGGTAATATACCAATAATTTTTTCATTTTATAATTTCTCTAACGACTATGAAATGACTTTAAACTTTAACAGAAAAAACAATATACAGGGTGTCCCGTAATGAGTGAAGTATCTCTTGGGGGATGATAGCTGAGCTAAAAATCTATCAAAAAAACCCAATATAGGTCATACGAAAATATCACTGTTTTTGAGATATTGAAGATTTTGTAGTTTTTTCAAAAATGTTGACCTCGCCCAATGTTTTATATTACTGTGGCCGTAATTCTTACAGGATCATACTAAGTATCATCCTGGCCGTATCATTAAAATAGGTCCCAAATTAATATCAAATTGAAATATTTTTTTTGCTATAGGGAAAAATCATAAGTTTTATACCATTTTGAAATTAGTATTAAATACAGAAGTTTTTAAGTTCACTGACCGTCTATGTGTAGTACATTTTTTTAAAACCACAGACTATCAAATTTCACTTCAAAATTTTACTCTATACTTAATTTGAAATAAATATTTTTTTTCTTCCGTTGTCTAATATTTCTATTAATATCTAATGCATGTATCCAAGAAAGCAACTCATAAAAAAAACTTAGTAAAAAAATTATGAAAAACAAATAAGAATTACGGCCACAGTAATATAAAACATTGGGCGAGGTCAACATTTTTGAAAAAACTACAAAATCCTCAATATCACAAAAACAGTGATATTTTCGTATGAACTATATTGGATTTTTTGATAGATTATTAGCTCAGCTATCATCCCCCAAGAGATGCTTCACTCATTACGGGACACCCTGTATAAGTTATCAAACAAGTATCTAATCATTATTTCTACACAACAAATACTTAGATGGCGTGAAATAAATAAAATTCATGTATTTATAATTTATACCAAGCTAACCCCGGTTCGTTAGTTCAGTTAATAATTAATTATATTCATATAATATGTAAAATGACAAGCAAGTTGGCATTTGCTCTGATTGGAATTGCCAGTGTTCGGTGTTCATTGAAGCAACAATAATTTATTGAGATCGATTCCGTCACTAGTGCCGAGACCGCATTCAGATGCAGAATAATTAAACGTGAAGACCTCTTCATGTTCAAGTGCAAACCCTTCAAGTAATGGGTATTATTGCATACCAGATATCAAAGGTATTTTTCAATTTGTTATAATATGAAGGCAATTGAAGTCGTTGATGAAGCGTTGTGAAGATAAGTTTTATGTGGTTGATGTTACATATAGATACTTTTTTATCTATCAAGTAACAACAGCCAAGAAAATACAGCGAATTGAAAAACACAAATATTTCCTGATTATAGTATTATTACAGATTCACTAGGATAATTTATACGTAAAAATTTATAACATTTCTGTTTGTGATAAGCGAAGGGTTGGTAATTAAGCACAAATTTCATAATATGAATAACAATTTTAAAATTTAAAACTTTGAGTTATAAACAAACCAGATAGATCTGTAAAACATACACAAAAACATTAAGGAATTCAAAGGCACATGATGAGAAGGTTATCGAAATACTGAAACACAACCTTCAGCTTTCTAACAATTATTGACTGGGCTTCCATTAAAATCGAAGTCGTTGAAGCTGCCATGGATGATCAAACATTTTTAATAAAAAGTTCAAAGCGGGCGGAGTTAATCCAGATTCACAAGATGTTGTACGACAACTTTGCACAAATCACGTGGTAGTCGGGGTGATATGTTATATCATAAAATATAAGCTTGGCCGAGTAGTTTCCTATACGTTGACTTTTACCCATGAAAACTCCTGATTGATTTTTTTAAAGATTAATGTAACTTTTCATTCGTGTTAGGTTTTTTAAGCAAACAAACAAAACAAGGGTGAATGCGATGTGGTCGAGGCTGACGTGACTCTCAAAGAAGTCACAGGAGTGTATTTAGTGCAGTTAATTTTTATTATTTTATTCAGCAGTGGCTTAAAGGTAAAAACGTCAATCAAATCATAAATCCTTTTAATATTCATTGAATGTGGTACTATAACTAAATAAAGTTTACAATCGAATTTAGGAGTAATTAAGATATTTCCCATTTATCGAAGTTTAATGAGTTTGTTAAAGTTTTTGCAATGTTTAGCTAGGAGGCGGCACGTTCATTATTTGAGTCTACATTTTAATTGAAATGTCACGAAACTTTCACTAAACATATTCAAAATAAGGAACTACCCATAAGTTGCTTACAGAAGCAGATTTAAAATTCAATTTAAATTAAATTAGTTTCAAAGCAAGGATAAAGTTAATGAAAGTTGATGTTAATGAAATGTATTGTACCAACAAAATTGTTGATTTTATAACAATGTAATACATATTTTATGTTAAACGGGTTTAAGTTTGAAACAATGTGGCTCGTTTTCGTAATTATTTCTTAATTTAAGAGTAAATGAAGATTTAGTGTATAATAATATTATCATTATTTTTAATCGAGTTCCAAAGGAAATCAAGTTAAAATTTTTTAAGACCGCCTTTTTTTCCAAAGATATGAAATTTCTTTTATTCTCTCTTTAAATTTCGTTTGTTTAGGCTGTTGTGTTCAATAAAGTTGCAGCTTAATTTAGAAAAGAATATGTCTATTTTATTTATCCTGGTTTTTATATCCACGTTACTTTCTTGGCAAGCTCACAGCTCTAGATATTCACAAAGTACCAGATGCTTTGCAGTATATGCAAAATAATAAATCAACTACGAACTTTGTAGACGTCACTATATTTCGCAGGTACATACTCCAAGTTCACATTACATAATGTATAGGGGAGATAATATATAAAGGAAGTTTCTGATGTTGAATGCGAGCATGATTTCACGTAGGCGTTATCACTTGTATTCGCTTAGAATTATACTTGCAAATGAATTTATTCTAAAATTTGTTACTAGATAAATTTAAATAAAAACAGTATTTGTCTAGAATAAATGAAAACGTCCTCAATTAGTAGGTAGGTAAGCTAAGTCTTGAAAATATTGTTTTTTTTAGAATGTATTGATGGTTACATGTTTTTACTTTATATGCATGGGTTCGTAACTTTTAAACTTTTCTTTCTGATCCTTACTTCTTACTGACACTAATGAACACAACTTGTTTCTCGGCATAGTAAGGCGAGAAGCAAGTTATTACATTACCTAAATATTTACAAAGAAAATAATATATGGTAAATGCAATATCTTCTTATTTCAAACATCTTATGTTAAATGACCAAGGGACATCAAAAAAATTTAGTTTTTAAAATAGTTATTATTTCCACAATAGATTCAAAATCATGGCGTTTGTTATAGGTACCTACATACTATACAATCAAGTATCTTATTATCATTTAAAGTAGCCGCAACCGAAGTCCATGCCCCATTTTCCAAAACAAAAGGAAATTGACAAAAGGTTTAATATAAATAAATCGAGTTCCTTCTGTTCTCAAGTATTAAGGCTAGGAATTTACTCGTTGAGAGACAATTTTCTACGTGCAATCGTAAACCAAAATAAATCAGTAAAAGCTTCTCGAAAACTCACTTTGTATTTTCTTAAAGTTTTTCAATTAAAACGTCCTCGATCGCTGAGGTGTTTTCTTTTCCTCCTTTGTCCTCTGAGAGGTAATAGATATGCGCATAAATTAAATGCGTCTGAAATTTTTATGAACTTTTTATTCCTTGGAATAAGACTTTATTATTCTTCGGGATGCTATTAAGGCTTAAATGACACACAAACATCTATTCAGTATTGTGTATATTTTTAACATACATTAAGATAATTCTGGTTTCTAAACGTTGATTTGAACCATTTTACCAGAAGTTATAAATGAAATTATAAACTGCGTTTAAAAACTTACAACAATAAGATACAGAAAATAAGGAACATTAATGTGTTTCATAACTAACATGTTATACTAAATTTCTGTCCTGCTAAAATAATCTCACAAAGGCTCAAGTATTTATTCTACCCACTGCCTAGATAATTTTTAACAAGGGTAGGAATAAAATGATTGTACCCGCACAATGTTCGGTCAGACGAATGCGACCTCCGCTTAATAAATACCAAAGAAGTCACATTTCTCGTGACTGATGTTTAATCTGGTAATAAACAAAATCCCTTTTCCTTTACTGATTGATTGCTTTTGCTTGTGATTTGCGCCTTTTATTAACACTCCACATATTTGTAATAACGTCAATTGTTGTAAATTTAAAAATGAATTGTTCAAGGATAAATAAATATTAAATACTTTTTCCAAATGTTCACTTACTGAATGTACCCATAAGAGTTGGATTATTTAAGGACTAGAGTATGCAGCCTACACGTGGCTGCGAGAGCAAATCTAGTAACTAAGGTGAATATAATTGGATTATGAAAGTTGCGCAACGTACAACAATGTCAAAACACTGTTATGTTGAATACACATGATGAATTAGCAAAGGGCAACTCGCGTGACTAACTCCTAACACGGTGATATAATACCATATTATGTTCGTTAACAAGCGGTTGTCTTTGTGGGCCGGCCTTTCATACTTCGGCGATGTTTCAAAGCGATAGCCAACTCGGACCACTTGAGATTACAAGTTCTGTTCAATTAACAAAAGCTGCTAAGGCGTAAATATCGGATTGCAACTCTCAACTCTCATTAAATGTCTAAAGCTTTGATTGAAAGTTGAGATGGTACTTAAGCGAACAAATTAACGCAATATTGTTTGGATTATGTTTATGCTAAAAGAACCCAAGTAGATAGGTGATACTTTGTGTCCCAGAAAAGCAAATAATAAGGTGTATTATCCTAATGGTTAGTAGCATATTCCTAGAAGCCTTTATAACTTATAAATATTAGTAGCCCTCATATCGCTCACCAGTCGAAGTCGAGTCCTAGATGGCTTTTTCTCTGCTGGATCAGAATGTCGCATGAACGATGTCGTAGCGTTCAAATAACTACAATTAATCGTTTTGTAGAGTAAAATAAAAAAGGTAAAAATAATTCTGATGCATATCGGTTATCGATTGAGAACTGATATTTAATTTAAAAAGTGTGAAATGCGAATGGCAATTCAAACTATAATATCATGCTCGACACCCGATAAAATGTTCTGAGAACGTGACATGAAACCGTGAATCGTTGTAGCTCCTATATTTAAAACCTTCTATGTTGTTAACATTAAATATATTCATTCATTCACACACATTTCATAAAAGCTTTTATTTTTAACTTTGTTGCTGTTTATAATAATTGTACGAAAGAATATTTCTACAAAATTTCGTTTCTTATATTGTTTTATTTTTATTGGTCAAATATTCTTCATTTTTATTCATCTATCCATTCTGAATCGATATATATTTTATAATTATTGGCCTTTGACCTTTAAAATAGAATTGTACGAGTAAAGTTTCAATGTCTATTAAAACTTTCTCATGAAAATACTTAAAAACATGAATCGAAAATAATTGTTCTACGAGTGTACAATAGTTTTCTATTCTATAAATAAAATTTGTATAAAACGACGCCCGTTGGATATATTTAATGCCACTAAATACCCTTATAATTACTCCCACCCTTAGAAAATTGAAGTGCTTTCCAAACATAATGAACTCTAGTTATTCCTGTTGTGTATTATTTATGACAGCAAGCATTAACAAACTGTCCGAGAAGCGGACAGCTGACAAGCCTGGATTTAATATTGTCCGTGGATTTAACAATTCATCCGTGATATCGGAGTAAATTAATACCAAATTATGATTGGCAACGTTTCTACGGTTATCATCATCTTGACTGAAATAATTTCACTTTTTGAATTACTGATCATTCAAATTTCATTATTAAAACACTGAGTATTACAAAACACAGTATTTTTTTAAATAGGTAATAAAACAAAAACAGTCTACAATCTTTGGACGGAAACAAACAAAAAATGGAAAAATTAAAAATGAGTAACGATAATTTGCGTAAGGAAGGTGTTGCTTACATTTAACCATATTATTGATTCCTTACAACTTAATAGATATATGACGTGTATTATTAGATTCAAAAATATTATTTTTATCACGTAATTATATTCAAAGTACGGTAATTAAAGCACGAGCCTCTGGACACCAATTATCGGCCTTGGTCAACTGTAAAAAGATTGTACCAATATAAATTAATGACTAAAATTGGGTACGGTCATGGAAGCACATATAATGTGTTCGTAAAGCTCGTTAAGTTCCGTGGATGTGTTTTCCAAATAGCTCGCCCTTTTGATTTGTGATGTTTAAAATCCTAATTTTATATTTCAATCTACCACAGATATTAATGGCTAAAACTTGGTACACCCATGAAAATATTCACATTTTAGTAAATCTTTGCTTTTGCTTGCATTCCTTTGAAATGTCGCCTCCTTTTGACTAATGATATTTAAAATCCTAATTGTATATTTCAGTCTCCACAGGCTCTCATATATGCTTTCACGGTAAAAGGCACTCGCGTGGTAGTCACTTACACGTTAGCTCGTACGTGAAAGGTTTTAAAATGTAAATCGCGGAATCTAATACAGGGGATGAGACTGTGGGAGCACGTTACGCTAAAAGTTATCAGCGATCGAGATAAAAGATCGAGGTAACTGAACGTCTTCTGGTAAAAGAGCTCGAGGTTTAGGCGGTTTATCATTTGTTCGTAATAATTATTATCGCATTTTATATGTTTAATTTCGTCCTATAAATATAAAAAAAATCGTAACGTTTTTTTACAATGAGTATGCGTATTGCATTGTCTGTAAAAATGCACCTAAAGAATGTATTGGATAAAATTGGGTACGCTCATGAAAGTCCCCCTATACTCGTAAAGCTCGTTTTGGTTTCTCGATGCTTGTGAAATGTCTCATCCTCTTGACTTGTGATGCTTAAAATCCTAATTGTATATTTCAGTCTCTACGGGCTCTCATCGATGCTTTCACGGTAAAAGGCTCTCGCGTGGCATAGCGACATAGAAGTTACATCGTATGTGAAAGGTTTTAAAATGGAGATCATGGAATCTAATACAGGGGATGAAACTGCAGGGGCACGTTACGCTAAAAGCTATGAAACCGAGGTTATCAAAAGCGCTTTACCACTGTACCAGACCCGAGGGGGCTTAATATATTTTGTATTTTTTTTTGTTTTTAGTATTTATTGTTGTAGCGGCAACGAAAAAACATGATGTGTGAAAATTCCTTACAATTACGGTTTATGAGAAACAGTCCGGTGATAGACAGACAGACAACGGAGGCTTATTTTTTTTAGCCTTTAGATACGGAAACCTAAAATTTTGGTTTTCCTTTCGTTATATGAGTTTCTTATTGCAGCCATTTGAAATTGCGCTTAAATATATTGCATATATTTCAAACCAAAACTGTAATAATTTATCGACAGCATAGCGATCTATTCTATTCTGGACCCATAACTGATTTTAGTAGCCCATACATCTCTGTAAGAGCGATATGGTCCTCCACTGTTTGCCAAATGCATGTAGTTAAATGAAACCTCGGTATTTTAGAATAAATTATCTTTATATACTCATTGCTATTTTGGCTTTCTAAAAAAATAAAATTCTTGCATTTCTCGATGGATTTACAGCAACTCTATGAGATTCCACATTTGATTTCTAGCTTCAAATTTCGAATATTCAGGGACGAAATAGGCTGGTTTGTATGGAGTCTCATGAATGCGGTTTTACGCTTAATTTCTGCTGATGAGAGATATTGTTGTGAGCAACCCTACCTTAAACTAATAAAAGGTATAATATATAAAAATATTTTATGTCAAATCTATAGTCCATAAAAGCATAGATAAAATTCAATAAATAAAAATAAAATTGGAATACAATTCGACAACAGAAACATTGACATTTGGAACGTTATTAATAAACGTGAAATTGGACGTGAAAGCTAGAGTTCTCTCGTTATCGAATTCTCGATATAAAGTGTTTATTTATTATACGTTTTATTTGAAAGCACATTAATGGCATCACGAATGACACTCACACGACACATAGCATAGGAATTTTTATAGGTCGCAGGTATGTTATCATATTTCTTATGTGTGTTTCCTACAAAATTTATTGAGTTGTTCCTTCGTTTTAAAAAATTAGTTAAGGTCGAAGTGCTACTAAAATTGCGGTGTATAACATTATATCTTGCTTTATTTTTATTAAACAAAAATTTCATATAAAAACAAATACATTAGATACGTACCAAATTACACATTCAGAAAATGACTAACATCTTATGTAAACCACGCTTTAAATCTAAAAGTTGGCCTTATTAGAGTGACGTTTTCTAAATGGCCAGTATAAATCACTGTCCGCCTCAAATGAAACTAACTTACGCTTTTCTGTCATAATATGTTTTTAAGTGGGACGAATAAAAGCGGATTAAGTCCCCGATTTTTACATTATCTCCTACAACCTTTGGACGCAATTAAAACTTTGAAAATTAAGCATATATTACATGGGGTCAATTAAATTAATCTTTAGTTGTGTATTTATTTTTATAGGCTCTTTTTAGTTAGTACTTTATCTACCACTAGTAGAACAGTTGTTTTTATAAAACGATATTTTTACAAGTGTGTTCAATTTAAGTGAAATCAAATGAAATTTAAGTTATTCCAATTAAACACTTCAAATGTTAAAAAACGTACTCTAATAAACGAAAAAATAAATGAATATAAACAAGAATATACAACCATAAGTCAGAACCCTTAGCTTTGAGATAGAGGGTTAAAAAACCTTCGCAAATACCTACAGGTAACGAAATTACTGCTTAAGTGAATTCGTACAAAGCAATGAGAACATCAAAGTGAAGTTTCTGAGTGGAAAATTTAAGTTGATAATATTATCATCGCTGCACGGCAAAAAGTTAAACTTAAAGGGGTTTAAAAGAATTGTCACAAATTCAGCATTTGCGGTTTTTGTTTGTTGTTTTCACAATTTGTTGTAAATAAGAGCTTTGTTTTGTGCTGTCTTCAGGACTGTTAAGCATAAATAACACGAATACTACCCTCTTAACGGAAACCACCCCAACAAAGATCGGTATGATATAGTAGCCATTGTGGGATTGTGTCTTTTCGTATGATTAATGGTGTCAGACACATATTTGATACTAAAGGAATGAGTATCAAATGTGGGTATATTATTTTGCTATCTTTAGTCGTTTAACCACACAATCAGGTGATCAGGTTCGTTTTTATTTGGTTTTTACAGAAAAAAAAATAATCAAACGCAAACGATATGAAAAAAATTGCTTTACTACGCTAGTGGTAACGTCATAAGATGAGCAATTATTTAAACTTAAAGAAATGAATTATATATACATATAAGTACGTTGTTATTCGATTTTTAATGCGAGTAAAAACACACCTTTTCGGCAATAAAAAGAAACCAAAAGTATCTAGCGATTAAAGTACACAAAGAAAAATGAAAAAATAATCTTTACAAGAAGCGCTTAGCGGCGTTATTTCAAAAGGGATCTTTTATGCGAGGCGGTTCAGACAGAAGTTATTATTTCAATTTGAATATGGCAACTGAAGCGTGAACCTGATTAGCACTGAGATACGGCAAGCCTTTACTCACAGTTTGGAAATTTAATCAAAACACTCTTGGTTGCGGATAATTTCTTTGTTTATATACTCGTTAGCATTGCCGCGAAGCGAAGGATTATATGGTCGATAAACTTGAACAAATCATGGTGTCATGTTTGCTCGTACTATGTGAAGATAGCAAAGGGATAAGGGTAAAGTACTTTGTAGCTTTATTATACTTATAGAGCTAAAGAGTTTGTTTGTTTATTTATTTGAACGCGTTTATTTGAGGAAATACTGGTGCAATTCGAGAAATACCCTTAGGTGCTAGACCATTAACATTTAGCACATTATGTGGGGGCGAAGCTGCGCGCAATAGGTATTAAACGCCGTACCGTTAATACAGTACCGTTTATATCGAAGATCAAAACCATAATTTTAGCCTATCATAAATCAATATACATATATGTGTGCAATATGATAAAGTAGGGTCATTAGAACAGGAACAAATGTCATTAGCACGGAATAGAAAAAACAAGTGGAAGTGCCCTAGTGCTTCTTTAGTATGAGAACCAATGTCGCCAAACTCACACATTGACAAATTATATCATACAATGCATACAAATGAAGCAATGTCAAAAATTGACAAAAATCATTTTGGCTGAAAATCCTATTTATTGTTGTTTAAAATGAAGTCTTTTTGTATGACAGTAAGGTTGTAATTAGTTTATCTGTTGAATCAATTTTCCACCTAGAAAAAAGGTAAAACTATTCATCGCTAGAGGGCGCTATTATAAATTCATTAAACTTTGATCTCTAACACCTTTCAAATAAATGTTATATTTACGGTACAACCGTTTGACACTCAGTTGTCACTTTGCTACTCACCCAGTGATTGATCGTATCGATAACTACATGTCGATATTAGTTAAATTTCAACTATTACCGAAAAATAATTACACATAAATTTAAGAACTCCAAGATGAGGAAGTCGTCCTAACTGATTCCTTAATTAAATTGTATTATAAATTAATATATATTTTAATACTACTTATTTTCAATTTGTTTTTGTGGTTTGCAGTGTTACATTTTATACGATGGTTTAAAATCCTTCGTATGCGAGTCCATTAACTCTTTTAGCTGATTTTATTAAATTTACGTAATGGTAAATTGTATTTACGATGTTAATTTTACTAATTTATCGATAACTACCAATTTGTCACATCCCTCATCGAAGCTTCTAGAACTTATATCATTTAATTTAGGTACGTATTAAAGTCAATTATGTACTTTAAGTCAACAGCATAAGGTATTTTTTAATTTGAGAAAAAATACGAAATTGTGATTTTCACAATAATTTACATTTTATTGTATTAAAACAAACTTTTATATTTGCTGGTGATAAGATACATCGCCATAAGTCTTATTTATGATGTTGGATCGTTTTTACAATTTATAATTGCGCAATAACGCCTGATTTCAATATATTATATCTGAAGTCGAGACGTTATGTCACATCAAGTAGCGAATAGCGACTGGACCGATGTTGTACTATTGTACAAAGTTAAAAGTCGCAGGCTAGAGCAGCTGGGCACTTCCACTTGTTTTTTCTATTCCGTGGTCATTAGTCACGCATGACATGTCAGGAGTTGCAACGTATCGGCTCTGCCCTTAGCGAT
>LQNK01001430.1:160328-172793 GCA_001586405.1 Phoebis sennae
AAGTTTCGAAAAATCATCATCCTCCCTTCTTCTTCATCCAGGTAGTCCTTTTTTAGTTTTTTCGAAACCGGTTGTAAATTGATTAAAGTTTGTTAATAAATGTAGAAATAATGTGGAAAAAATTTTAATTCTATATGTTTTAAAATTAATTTCCATTAAGTAACAATACAGTCTATCAAGTAGATAATTAATTTTATAGAACGTCGCTGAATAAATTACGCTTTAATAGTGTAAAATATCAGATTTCATTTTTCTTTAGGAGATTTTATTAGAGCACTCTGAGATGAGAAGCCTTTATTGAGGAGGTCGATTAAAGTTATATGGAGGTTGCAGCACTCAAAGCTGTATAACAAATATGCGTTGGAAATTAGTTCACAACTAGTAAAAATTGCATTACCAATAATTTATTTACTAATAATAACATATAAGTAGTTCAAAACGTTGAAAGAGCGTGAAAATATACGTCAGTTATCTGCTTTTTAAAGACACCATTTTAACTTTTAGCTCTGCCAAAGTTAACCTCCAATTTTGGGAAACTCAACCTTAATCTCCGCATCAAGAACAAAAGCAGGCCAAATACAAAATCGATAAAGCCTTCACACGTATCGCTTTTAAATAATGAGGGGCGAAACTCGCGGCAGAGCAGAATAAAGGAAATGATTGTTATGTATCGGTAAATTCAGTAGCTTACAAGCCTCACAATTCATTATGCCCCTTTATTTTCAGACAAAACGTTTTTAAAGCTAAATCAGGAGCGCTTTTGGATTACGTTCATTATTGTAGTTAAACAGTAGTGATCTGATTGATCATTGTTTGGGTAAAACATCGGTTTTCATCTGCACTAATATTATAAAGAGGAAAACTTTGTGTGTTTGTAATGACTAAGCTCAAAAATCGGTCCAGTTGAGACTAATTTTAAAAATTCTTTCTTTCACCATTCGAAAGCTCCATTATTCACGAGTAACATAGGCGCGGAATAGCTAGTAATTCATAATAACTTGTCATCGGAGAAACATATTTACTGTAACGTTTAAAACGATTATATCGGTAAAACTAGTATTTATTACGAAACATTTTTTATTATGATGTGCAACTAAAACTTATTTATCAATTTTGCGGGGTTCAAGTTTCAGGGAAGTTAGTACAGAAAGTGAATATAGTTATAGATGTTTTATTGAGAATTTTTAAAAGTTATCATATTAAAAGCAATCCGCCGTAGTTTCGCAAGGGTACGCCCCAAACTGTAACTTTTCTGTAAGCTGAAAATTTTACAGTATTAGTTACAGTATCAGTAACAGAAAGATTGCATTTTTTCATTTAAACTAATAAATTATAATCTAAGTATACCTTCAACAAATATTATTAATATTAGTGTGTAATGCTGATCATGCCGCAACTACAGAACTTATCTTGATAATATTTCGTATATTGATAAGCTATTAGCTGCTATTAATTTCATTCTAGTTATATCTATATACATATAAATAAATACGTGTTACAGAAATTTTGGACCCCTTTTTACGAAAATTGCGCGGACCCATGAGCAAATAATTTGCCACACTTATAGTTTATGTGTAGGAGAAGTGCAGAATGCTAATATTTTTCAATAATAATCCTAATAAAGTACATTAAATCAATAAATAAAATATTACACACATTACCACGCATTTCACACAAACATACACAAGACGTATTTGTACACGTATACATACTCTGGGTCAAATTGTGTCTTTTGTTTTTCATTCTGTCCATAGACATAGAGTACTGACAAAGACATAAATTAAATTTAAATTTATCATGGTCGAATTTCGACCACTGGACCACTAGTTCCTTTAATTGATCTAAAGACCCCAACATTAACGCGATCAAGAGTATTAAATAAATTCATGCTATAAGGCTGTTTTAACGAGCACATAGTTTTCCTCGAAAACCGTAAGTAACAATTAATGGACCCTGTCTACCTATAAATAACAGGACCATAAGATTAAGGAAATACCTATTTGTGCTCGTTAAACGTTCCCGATACCGCCCTGAACATGCCACCGTCCTTTGTCTTGCCCGTCTTACCGATCGGAGCTTACTATGTTGTGTAAATGCTTAAATAGTAGAGGAAGATATATGACACAGAATATTTGATCGATATAGTCCGGTCAAATTAGACCAAAAAATTAGGGTGAAATTACATAAATTCGCAACAAGCTGAATTTTGGTACAATTGTTCAAAACACGATTATAAACAATAGCTGAAAGTTCCCCATCATTCCCGTGTGTGGAAAAATAGCTAAACTGTGTGGAAAAATAACTTTTTACACTGCGATATCTCCGAAACGGTGTCTCGTGAGAAAAAAAGTATTTATATATTTTTTATAGATAATTTAATGATCTACAATCTTAGTCTGAGGTATTTTTCTGATAAAACTTACCGTTTTGCTGAAAATCGCGAAGAACTCATTTTTTTGACATTTGACCTTGAATAAAATTTTTTCCACACACGGGAATGATGGGGAACTTTCAGCTATTGTTTATAATCGTGGTTTGAACAATTGTACCGAAATTCAGCTTGTTGCGAATTTATGTAGCACCGAATGTCTAATTTGACCGGACTAATAGTAGAAATCGTTGAATCGAACCGATGGTTTTTAAAGTTTAAACTTACTATTTACACGGTACACTTAATCAAATTGTTTAAATTTTATTAAATAATTTTGTACAATTAACTAAAGCTCGCCTTACGAAACCTGTGTAATGAATCGTTATACACAGGACTAGTTTCTGCCAGCGGCTTTGCTTCTGCTCGTGTTTCAATCCAAGAAATAGCCTATCTGTATAAGAAATTTCATAAAAATTCGATCAGTAGTTGCAGTGCGATTGAGACAAAACATCCAAACATCCAAACATCCAAACATCCAAACACACAAACCTTTACATTCATAATATTATAAGGGAGTAGGATGTTACATATACAAGGAATCTTAAAGATTCAGTAAGAACTGAACACTACAAGTCCTGACCAAAACCTACGTAGGTACTAAGTACAGTTTATTGCCAAGTACACAAAATAAACGTTAAGGCTTAGTTAAAATGCTTCAAACAGTAAACTAATTAATAAAGATCTTCGCAAAGATCTACGTTGTTTTGATAAAGCAGAACAACTATCCTATTAAAGTAATTTATTTAAATAGCCCCGAGCAGGAGGCGGGCAAAGAACTAAGAGCTTAAATGGTGAAATAAAAGGAAATTGAAGCCAACCTAATATGATAATATTAAATAATTTCTCTTAATTGTCTGTGACGCTTTGAAAATTTACACAATTTTGAACACAATTCGTATTCACTAAGTTTTCGTATAAAAACCTATTGTTTCTTAAGACGTGAGTGTACGTAATGATCAGATTTTTCATACTATTTCTGAAGAAGATGAAGAATAAAGACATTGAATAGATCGGACCTTATCCGCTTCCTTTGTTTTCAAAACAGGCAACGATATTAACTGCAGTCTGCAGCGTGGAAGATTATCCCTCTTTTACCTAATATATTGGTTTTAAAACATATCCAACCTTACATTTAAGCTTACAGCTGATATGAAACCTAAATATCCAATTCAACGACGACAATTCTTCTAAAGCCTTACTGTATTTTCGAACAGTGAACACTATTTTTCTGAGCACTAAATTCTGCATTTTTTCTGCAAAAAAAAGGATTTCTCTACTGTGTTGTGTTCCTTTAATCCTATTTTGACAAACAAACAAAAAACAAATCGGATAGAATTGTCAATTTATGCACTCGCAACGAAGAGTATTTAATTATTAAAGGTCTTTTAAAAAGAGGACGTATGTGGGTTGTATGTTTTTATCCTTTTATGCACTCGTATCAAACTCCAATATAACGAATAAGCGCCTGCATATTTTCGAACGAAATTGAAATTGCTCTTAAAATTTTCAAATTAAAACAAGGCCATACATTTGTAATCATGTTTTAATGTGAGAACGTCGTTTCTTAGTTTTGTATTGACATAGACGATTTTCTTCCACGTGTAGTTACATTCATATCATAGTTTCATACTGTACTAACGAGTATAGCGAAACTGTGTTCACGAACGTTGAATGTTTGACAACACCAGACGGGCCATTATAATGGATAGCATAGACAAGTAGCCCTTCCTCTGTCGCGTCAACAAGAGGAAGGCTACAAAGCGCCTGAAAGCACCAGACATATTCAACCTAAAGTGCAGGGTACATATTTATGGTGTTTTAAGCGTAGGTTGCACTGTAAATTAATGGAGGGAGACAATGTATGTATTGTTGAAGATAAAACGTGGGTGGGTAAAACATGCTTTTAACTTTCTTGTAATGAATAGTTTATGTTAAGTATATTAATTTCATAAGTATCATCATGCTAAAAAGATCATGAATAAAAAGCATATGTTTGCCTGAGGATATCAGGAGTATGGTTTATCCAATCTTGATAAAATTTTCAAAACAAATAGTATATATAAAGAAAAATCTAGTACAAGAATGAGCGAAATCTGTGGGGAGAAACCCCCCTTAAAAATAAACTCTTATGTTTTATAAGTAAACAGGAACAAATATACTATTAAGTAATACAAATAAAGACAGCAAATACAATAAAAGGCACTTTAATTATTATTTACTCGTGTAATTGTGGCAGGATTAAATGCTATTTTGCATTTCAATGTTTCAATACAATAGCATTTATTGCAGGATTTTACATCCATTTAACGTGTTACGCTAACATAAATTTCCTATGAATACTAATGAAATGAAAACAATTATACGTATCCAATATTAGATAAGAATGAATAGAATTTATCTAATCTAAGTATATTAAGGCTAATTTATATAGATACTTTCAATTTTTATAGCAAATAATAAATAATTGTATTTAAAGCATATGATTATTTGTAAAAATTATTAAAATTTTATAGAAGCATATTCGTACAAAATAATTTGCCTGTTCTTATTTCTTATTGTTTGTTGGAAATATGTCATAATCAAATTCAGAGATGAAAAATGAACGTCATACTTTATAATAAAAATATAGAGAAAATTATGTTATTATACAGAATGCTTTTCTGTCTACGTACGTGTATCCAATGATCAGTTAGTGATCGTGTATGTAATGAGTTTATGTAATCTATATCTGAATACCTAATTTTCTGTAATTTTTATATTATAATCGCAATCAAAATTAAATAAAGGTAATTGTATTAGACAGTATTTGATATGATTCGTCGAAGTTCTACAAACTACAGATAAATAGAGTGATAACATAAGACCTCATAGTAAGATAACACCCTTATACGATGGAAACAATGAACCCTATTTGTTCCATAAGACCCCAAAGATAACAACGCTCGCGTAAGGGCGCTCCGAGCGTTCCTTGTGAAAGCGAGATGACAAGCACGATTTATCCTTAAACGCAACTTTAAAGCGAAGCAAACTTACAGTCTCCATTTTGTAAACGGTTGTACTGAAGTTTTATAACAAAGAAACAACAAAATGTTTAACTCGTTCACAATTGAATGAAACAATGTACTCAATCATATAATTTCCCCGGCTTACATTAATTACAAAATAACAACGCGCCGTCACCGGCAATTAAATATCGATTATAATGCATATTTTATTACATAACTCAATTAACGAGTAAATGATGGGTAATAATGCAAAAATATTGACTTTTGTAATGAGGACCAAATAAATGATGGAGTTTTAAGCAGTGCGGATATCCGAGGAAGGTTAGACATTGACTAATTGGCAAGATGGGAACTCGCATTTTATTCTTCACGATCGATGTTTGATGACTTCACATGTTTTTTTACAAATTACTGATAATATAAGTACAATGTATTATGTCCTAACCTTAACTTTTGTAACAAACAAAACAATTAAATCACATCAAACTTTTTCACCATTATAAATCTAAAATAGTACAATGGGTAAAGATTACATTATGTTCTTGTATAGCGAGCATGTCAAAGGTGGATAAATATATTTCACACGTCCATACATTTACAATTTAGAAAGGATAATCCTTGCCCTTTCCATCCCGTTCCTAAAACCTTAAGAGATAGTTGGGTACCTACTTTACCGCCTACTGAGTCCTTTGTGCAACTTTTGGACATATATTTTTGTGTATAAGAGGAAGAACTGTTTGAATTTAATACCTTTTTCTCTTAATAATAGTAATCTCTATTCGAAGCTCAAATAAGCTGTGCTCTCCATAATATTACGATGGTCCAAAAGTTTTATCCCTCACATTGTACTACTGTTATAGAGATAATCAGATAAGATCTTATTTTCTCATTGAGTTGCTACTACAATAGTTATAATTTCCTTAAGGAAACGTATTTTTGACGTGTGGTATCCACAAAGCTTCATACACCAATACCTTGTTTTCACATATTTCAACTTTCACTTGTGACGTTCAACTGAATTATGACGATATTATACGGCCTACATAAGTGTCGTGTACACAAGAAATAACATAGGAAATGTATCACACAGGCATATGCTGAGTGGCCACCTCATTTGGCTCTGTACTATTGCACAGTCGTGACTCGTCATTTCTGTATTACATTTAAGTTACATTTAAGATTTAATTTGTCCTACTGTGTATTTGTGCAGAGGTAAATAAATTATTTTTGTCTTTGTCTTTGTCTTTGTCAATTTACCCAAAGGTAACGCAATCAACACGGTCTGACACTCCGCCTTCTGGCCGAGCCTGCACGCTCCACGCATACTGATTCCTCGACACACGTCATGAACAGCGTCACAGCAACTAATTTAACTTCTCAACTAGACGAGAATGCCGAATTTGGTTTAAAGTAGTTCCTATTAGTGAACTTGCAGCTCAGGCTAAAAGTTTAAGGGCGCTAACTCGTACTGTATATGACGCAAGGGGATTAATCCGAAGCCATCTGGGCCGAAAGTTCGATCCCGTTTGTAAATAACCCCCGAATTTATCGTGTGTGAGTTTATATGTTGGAAGTTGTATTCACGGTACCGCTTACAAATAACTATAAGTTTGAACATTTGGTAGAGTAGCAAATATAGTTTTGTAACAATCTAACATGCAATCGCAAACGTTGAATATACATGATTTTGAATATTGTTTTCAAAATGGTAATCAATACTAAAAGTAACATATATTATTCGTGTCTAGAGACAATAATGCGTTTACTAATTATAACGGCTATAATTTATAGGCAGCGACGTCTCCATAATTATATTATCAACATCGTTTGTGGTCATGCAGTCATGCACGCTCCGCAAAGCACAAACCACGTTTGGGTCACCCCCGTGCAATAGTATAGGAAAATATTGACCGTGTGTCAAGGGTAAATTGGATTGGTGAATGTTATCGTGGAAACAGTTCTATAACGAAACAAAAATCTGAAAAAAGGAGGTCAGTTAATAAAAAGCTACAGGGCTCGACCTCGATGTGGAAATTCTTTCATTTCAACGTTGCATGTATTGTAATGCACATATGCAACTGAAATGGAATTTTATGCAACACGCGACTAGTGGTTTATTGCTATTTTCATCGATTATGGTAAATAACGGGTTGATTGTTTCAATCCATGTGCATGCTTGCATTTTCAATTGATTTATTCATGTGTATAATAAAATAGAGAACATTTTGTTGTTTCCTATAACTCGTAACTAGTGACTCACTCCGAGCGAGTCCTTGCCTTCATACCCCCACTATCTTCGCAACCGGTAGGGGTTGCGATTTGGATTTTTCTTATCTTAAGATTTTATTCTGTCTTAACTATTCACCTACAAAATTTTGTCAAGATCGAATTAACCGTACTCCAGATAACATTCGACAACTTATAAATACTGACATACAAACACACACTGGGCCATCTCGACTCTTAGACGTCACTTCACTCAAAAGTGAGCCTAATATCATCGATGATTTAATAAGTGTAAATAAATACATTAAATAAAAGTATAACATAAAAAAAGAAAAGGTACATAAGACAAATGGAATGAGCTAAGATGACGAGACAAGCTCAGTGAAAGCGTGATATTGCGGACGCTTAAATAAATATAAATAAAACCGTGACGTTCCTCAAACTGATTGCAAAATATTATTTCTCCTGGCATTCTTGTTCTCTGATATTTCCCCGCCGCGAAATATGGAGAATAATGTGTTTCTTTTCGCCCGCTGCCTCTTGTTACAAAATATTTTTACTGTTTTCGGGTCTCAATTACGCATTTATGTGCCATTTTTTGTTAAAGCACATTTCCCACGATACATTATGAATTTAATGTTTTTCATTTTAAAATAAGGAATGCCTTTTTAGTTTATATTGAATTTAACATAATAAAAAAGGAATAGTGCCAATAATTATATTGCGATTAACAAAATTATGAAAAATATAAGAGAAAAATTTACTTTGACTTTGCAAGACTCAAAAATAAATTAAACAAGAATACAAGTACAAAAGTGATCATTTATAAATTATAATATAACTATAATAAATTAAAACAAGATTATATTATATAACATTAGGAAAGTTCTAAAATTCAGGAATAATAGTTTTATAATATGCTCTAAAAAACCACGAGTATCTATATCTTTTTACGTAAACACCGCCGCGAGATGTATGTACAAGAAAGTCTTAAGTTTCACGGATAAAGTATGAGAAACCAAGACTAAATAAATGCCTTACGCGTGTCCGGTCTTGTATTACGTCTCCGAAACTGAAAGTACTACGTTTAACTTAAGCTAAGATTCACGACCGAACTTTCGTACTAACAATAAATATCACGATACAGGAGCTTAATCAACTATTTATATTACTTTTACATACGTGCATATAGAATATTTGTTTTATAGGTATATATTTAACTTCTTTTCTCGATATATTTTATACTTCAAGCCAAAAAATAAAGCGAACGATGAGTGGTGTTACTTTTATGAGGTACTTTCATTATATGGCACATTGTCGTGACATTTTATGTATAATACTCCACTATTTATTCTAATAAGCCCCTCTTTACGAGTGATCTTAATTAGAAGTTCTATAGAATGTTCTTAATCTTGACCTTTTGCCTTACTCAATTTAACTACATCTCAATTTAAGACTTTTAATTAATAAACTTGAATAGGCAATGCCAAATATGATGGAAATATGAATTGAATATTTTATTTAAAAAGCCGATTACATATTGGATAATAGTTATGTATAATCCCAACATCATTTTCAATCCATTTATACAAAAAAACTGACGCTCAAATTTTAATCAAGCAACTTTTAAAGTTAATCCGTCGATTTTCCTGCCGCTAACATCGAACCGGTTTCGTGACACGAATATCCCTATCGTACTGAAAATGTTCAAATCGTTTCTAGAGAACTGATTTTACTCGAAAATCTATTTGAATATAAATTACTTAAAACCGCTTTAAGAATTTATTTATTTATAAGTACGTACATATTATTTATTTGAATAAAATTCAATGAGATTCTAATAGAAAACGTTGAAAAGAAATTTAAGCAAGAATATATAAATAGAATCTGAAACAGCAATACATACATAAATTTTTCGTCGACTTGAGCCATTGAAATGAAAATAAATTTCATATTGCCGCTAATTTAATAAAGTTGGGTAATTTAATGGTAACATAATACAGTTTAAATAAGTAAATTAGCATACATGGTTCGCTACACTGAATAGCTGGCAAAACGTGGCATGTTACGCAAACACAGCATGTTTAGTGTTCATTTACTCTTGTTTAAAATATTAACGTACGATAACTAGTATGTCTAAACATAAACAATACAAAACGTAACAATGTTTATCACCTATAGTTTTGTCTATTGCAATTTCAACAGAGTTGTTGTGTTTACCCGATCAAAGTAAACAGAAAGAGTTTTATTGAAGGGTTAGGCTTCTAATGCCAAAAAAATAAAACAAACCTTTATGTATTACACGTAGATACCGTCCTGATATTCCCAGCCTTTATTTGAATTTTCCAAGTTGTTAATGTCAATTCCCATAATCAAACATTTTGGCTTTGCTGTATTTGAACAAAAACCGCAACCACAAGAATGTACTTTTTGTACCCTTAAATCTGTCTTTTGTGTTGCTTTTCTAATTCTAATTTTGTAAAAAAAATCAGTTTTTAATATTTATAAATTCCATTGCCTTAATGACTTTTCTCTTAAGGAAAATAGCGTTATCCATCATAATTCCTCGTTTAAGCGAGCTCTTGATACTCTTCTACTTAATACTGGCATACTTTTTTAAAGAAAAACCATAGTTAACACGGGCAAAGCCTCGGCAACTGTTACTAACTCGAATATTTTATGTACACGTGTAGCCTCATGAGTGAAAGTAAGTTTCATGAAGCTGCTAAAGCTCATAGTTTAATCTTTTCCTTTCATCCACTCTGAAAATAACTTCAAAGTCTGCATTATTAACATAGCATGTGTTTCGAGCGTGCAAACCTCGTTCCTCTAGGGACGTATTAGCAAATTGCAATAAGCATTATTAAACTTTTTATATTAAAAATAGTTTTCTGGTTTTTATGCGGTAAACGAACAAATTTTCACTTCAATGATACACGTGGAAAATTGCAACTACAAAAATAGAAAAGTAACCGAATGACTTCAAACTTTGAAAACTTTCGTGTTAAGTTATGTGCTAGGAGTCCATGAGATGGCAAAAATTTCTGCAACACAATGTAGTTATGCAAATGACTACCTATTCGATTATTTTCGGTAAGATGTCAAAAATTTTCGCACAATTCCTTTGTAACAGTTTAAGGACCCCTTCAGAACATATTTCATTCAATCTGATATGATTTTTTTTCAACTGGTTATGGTAAAAACTCCCTTTACTTAATTTTCTACGGAAATCAGTATCTTGCTGAACACATTTAAAAATGAGGAGATTCTTTAAGTATTGTCCATATTTATAATGTGAATCTCCATTAACTTCAAATTATTAAAGTTTTAATTAAGATTTGAGGTAAGGTGACACAGTTAGATGTAAATGATTCATATTAAGGGAGGTTATGAGTATCAAGGGAATGCTGTGCGCGCCACACAAGCAATATACATATTTTACACTATGTTACTCAAATATCCTCTTGAACCTGGTGTGTTGCATATACTCTCTATGGAAATTAATTTCTAGAAATTGTATTCCTCTGTCATCGTGTGAATGTATTGGTATAATAATTACTATATTAGTTTTGTTACGTTAGAATCTTATAAAATATCAACTTGTGTAATTATTAATTGATGATTCTGTAGTTTGTTGTCGTTGTTTTATTTTTTATTTTTGCTATAAAACAACTTTGTTAATTACAAAAATTAAATCTGTGTAAGACTCTACTTTAATTCAAAAAAGTCGTTAAACGTTTTTAAAATTTGATCACATAAGCGTTAAAACTCATTTGATTGTCAAACAGAGCTTAGTTAACTTCCTACTTCCCAATTTGTCTTCGTTATTGAATCAGCTGTCAAAATTGACTCAACGCAATTAAGGGCATTGCTGCAGAAGCGATTTAGGCAAAAGTTTCTTGTTTACACTAAAAGCCGTTGTGTCTTTAAGCCCATTAATCATAGCCTGTTATTTGTAGCATTACGTTAGGTGTTTAATGAAAAAATATCACAGACACTTGTTACTCCCATAACGTCTAATTTATATAATAATGATAAAATAGAGACTGGTTATTTTTAGATAATAAAGGATATTAGCAGAACCCTTAAGAAAAGAATAATAATTGATAATTATAGATTTTTAAGCTAAAAAATGCAAAACAATTAGATATATGATAACTTTTTTCATAAGAAATAATTTTGATGATCGTTCAATCTCTTCTTTTAATTTATTAAAATATTTATAAAAAATTAATAAAAAATAATCAATAACATAAGCTTTAAAATAAATCTCATTTAGTTTACTTCTTACTTCCCCATTCGTCTTCGTTATTGAATCAGCTGTCAAAATTGGCTCAGCGCAATTAAGGGCATTGCTGCAGAAACGATTTAGGCAAAAGTTTCTTGTTTACACTAAAAGCCGTTGTGTCTTTAAGTCGATTAATCATAGCTTGTTATTCGTAGTGTTTAATAGTTGTTACGATGTGTAATAAAAAAATATTTGAGACAGTAGATGGCCTATTAAATCAAATGTTGGTTTGTATCCATACCAACCAACATAACGTCATTTTATAATTTACGATTGCTACAGTTATAAATTACTTACGAGTCTCCTTGATAATAACAAACATTGGTAGAATCCTTATTACCACGGGAATTAAAAGAAAAGAAGAAAACAACTTTATCATCTTTGTGTTATTTTTTTTTTGTTAATGGTTCTGTATAAATTAATACAAATTGTTTAAAGATTAATTTTGGTTAGAAATGCGATTTATAGAGTATAGATAAGTAGACGATATATTTTTCTTGACCAGAAACACAGAA
>LQNK01001430.1:174112-279071 GCA_001586405.1 Phoebis sennae
AGCTGTCAAAATTGACTCAACGCAATTAAGGGCATTGCTGCAGAAGCGATTTAGGCAAAAGTTTCTTGTTTACACTAAAAGCCGTTGTGTCTTTAAGCCCATTAATCATCGCTTGTTATTTGTAGCGTTACGTTAGGTGTTTAATGAAAAAATATCACAGACACTTGTTACTCCCGTAACGTGTAATTTATATAATGATGATAATATAGAGACTGGTTATTTTTTTAGATAATACTGGATATTAGCAGGACCCTTAAGAAAAGAATAATAATTGATAATTATAGATTGTTAAGCAAAAAAAATATACATAACAATTAGATATATGATAACTTTTTTCATAAGAAATAATTTTGATGATCGTTCAATCTCTTCTTTTAATATATTAAAATATTTTTAAAAATTAAATTAAAATAATTATTAACAAAAGCTTTTAATTAAATCTCATTTAGTTTACTTCTTACTTCCCCATTTGTCTTCGTTATTGAATCAGCTGTCAAAATTGGCTCAGCGCAATTAAGGGCATTGCTGCAGAAACGATTTAGGCAAAAGTTTCTTGTTTACACTAAAAGCCTTTGTGTCTTTATGGACTATTAATCATAGCTTGTTATACGTAGTGTTTAAAAAGTGTTACGTTGTGTAATAAAAAATATTGGAGACAGTAGATGGCCTATTAAGTCAAATGTTGGTTTGTATCCATACCAACCAACATAACGTCATTTTATAATTTACGATTGCTACAGTTATAAATTACTTACGAGTCTCCTTGATAATAACAAACATTGGCAAAATCCTTATTACCACGGGAATTAAAAGAAAAGAAGAAGAAATCAACTTTATCATCTTTGTGTTATTTCTTTTTTGTTGAGGGTTCTGTATAAATTAACAGAAATTATGAGAATAGTGACCGGCCACGGTCCTTTCAACGAAAACCTTTTTACAATTGGTGTCACTGACAGCCCCACCTGCAGAGCCTGCTTGGAGACCGAAGAAACAGCCGCTCACGTCGTAATTGAATGTCCGGGGGTTGCTAAATACAGAGCGAAATACCTGGGTGAGCTAAGATCACTCCCTGAGGCCTTCACCAACCTTGGAAGATTGGTGGGTTTCATGGAGGAACTGGGGTGGTTCAATTAGTAACCATCTCCCATCACGCAAAATAGGCGGTCGACGTCGATTTGCGGAAACCTACTCGCATTTATTATATTATATTAACAGAAATTGTTTAAAGATTAATTTCGATTATAAATGCGATTTATAGATTATAGATAAGTAGACGATAGATTTTTTCACCAAAACGATAGACCAAAAACACAGAATATTTTCTTATTTCATGCAGAATAATTTATTAGTTTATGAAATTAATTATCCCTTAATCTGATATAAAACATAAAATTATTTGTTTAAATATTTATACACGGTTTGTTTAATTTAAAATGTATTAACGCACATGGCAACCAATTTATTAAAGAAAACATGGCGGAATTTTATGATTCAGTTTTAATATTTATAGCGATTTTAAAATTAAATAATATTGTACAGTAATTAAAGGTGTACTTATACGAAAAAGTTTATTAAACCGGGAAATTATAAAAGTATTTTTATTTTTATATTACAATAGGTACTTAAAAGGTATTTATATGCAGTGTATAGTTTAATAATGTGAATTAGAATTGCAGGTAAGGTATATTAAAATATTATATGAACGTTCATAAAATAAGCAATAAACAATAGTACATTTACTACTTTAATAGCGTGATCCTTAAATGTTTCATAAAACCTTTCCCAGGTACAATGTAGAGGCCGGAAAAGGAATTCCAACTTTTCCACTCAGCTACAAATATTACATTCAAGTTTCAACAGTCATATTTATCAATTTTACACTTGAACAATTTTGATGTTGTGCCAAAGTACTTCTGTTCTTTACTAAACAATGTTAAAGTAATGATATCGAGAATCTCAACAATTTCCCTTATTACATAAAACTTCATGGCATTTTTCATAGTAAATTTGTAGTTGTTGATGTCGTTAAATATTCAATAACAACATAACTTTACAGCTCGGGAAACTTAATAATGTTTAGGATAGTACCAACCAAGTTTAGTCGATAGCAAATACAATTCAAATTGAAATTTTAAACAATAGATCGTGCTCGGTTATCATTAAGTTATGAAGTAAGTGTGCCGGAGTTGAACTCGGAATACTAATTGAATTTTCAAATAAAGAGTGAAATTGATTTTCGAAGACCTATCTAACGATGATCACATTCGGAGATACGCCGGAAAATGTTATAACCTTTTACTTTGCTGGTGATATTCGGTTCTGAATTAACGATTCTAATTATAAGAGTTTATCAAAACATAATTTCTTTTGATTCATCTCTATTCATCTATCTTTTAGAAATTCAATATATTTCAATATCAAAAACATATTTTGAATAACAAGGTTCTTTATTAAAAAAAATGTCTTACTCTCTGCATGAAAGCACCGATTATGGAATTAAGCAAAGGTCAGCGAAAGGTTAGGGAGCAGGGACCGAGTGAAGAGAACAGTAATATAAGATTAGATTCATATTAAATATTGATAAATTTTCATCTCTGATTCATAATTGGGTATTCACGGCAAATTAAATCTTATACGATTTACTACTTTCGAAAGAAATAAACTTCTAAACTATAACTATAATTTAATATGCTTTTAAACAAAACAACAATGTGATGTATGAAAACATTTTTAATACATATATTTTAATCTAGCATCGTCAACATATTTTTTGCTTACATCCATCATGCAACGGAAATATCTAATTCACTTCAATGTGGTGCAGTAACAGAATTGAAAAATTGCGTCTAACATTTCCATAAGCCAGTTAGTTTATTAAAAAGCTATACCGTGTAGGAATTGCTTTTTGCACGTCAAAGGGTCGTGTTTCAGAACGGTGCGCTTGCAAAAAGCCTATAGAAACAGAATGTAACGTCCGATCGACATACATCCGAGCCGATTGATTCCTGAACGAACTCAATAATTCACGAGGGTGACGTGTCAGTCTACTTTGGGATTTCCTTTATACTGTTAAATGTATTTAGGTAAAAGAAAATCGGTTGTTTTATTATTTATGATTGATATATTATAACGGTGTTGGGATACGAATTCAATAAATGATAATATGAAAATGTTATGTTTCATTTTTTTTTCGTTATTTAATTATAATCATCCTCACTTTTTAGTCGAGTTCCAATCCTTCTCAATTCGATTGTATGTTTGTTTATGCGTCGATATTCGTAATTATTTGAATAATAATGTATATATTTTCACACAAAGCTCAAATACGTCGTAACTGTTGAGGTGTAATTACTAGCAATTTAAATTAATTTGCGCGCAATTGTTTATTTTCAGTTCAATAGATTTAACCCTAATTCAATTTCGAATGTTGAAATATGAATTAAATGTCACATATTAATATATTCATATACAAAACTCGCCCTATTTATTGAACATCGGTATTGACGGGTCACCGTCGGCTTATCGTCGGAATTTATGCATTTTCAATATAAAACATTCAGCGAAGTCATAAAATCGAGCAAAAACCGGTACTTTTATCGGCAATGCAGTAAGAAATGTACTCGTTGTTGGTGTTCATTATTTTATATGTGAGAATCGAGGGATCTAAAGATAAAGATGATTATGGGAGCGACAGCGACTTAGGAACGGGTCTAGTGGCGTCATTGAGAAATGATGCAAACTTGGATCTGTCCGTGGACGAGGAATACGAGGATCTGCGCGCTGAGCTCCTGGCTTACCACTCCGCTCTATCTTCGCTTGCATCGTCACGTCGTAAGTATCTCGCTGCATTCATAATGCAAGTGATATAATATATCATTTCACTACAATACATTTACATTGTTATATTTTACTATGAAACTCTGTGTTTAGTTGCAAAATATTTTACTTATGTCTTTTTGATCTTAGGCTCACTGCTATCAACACCGTGTTGGACTATTGGAGGTATTTGCATCAATTATAATCTATGCCCATTCGATAGACGCCTCACTGAAGTACCGGGTTGTAAAAATAGATTAAACGTTTGCTGCTTTGTGTGGAACCGATATGAAGTCCGAGATATGAGGGATAAAGGAATAAGTAATTTGGCTTTTCCCTGGAGCCCTAAAATTGACTTTGGAGGGCAAGGCATTGTTTTGAAAACCAAGAAAGGAAAGAAGAAGAAAAATAAAAAGAAAACTACAACGCAACCAACACCAATAGATGGGAGATTATATTAAAACAATAAAAAACTATCAAAAGCATTTTGATTCGCTCCATGATATACCATACACATTTTTCTGATTAAAACCGAACGTTATTTCAGATTGAATCATTAACATTCTTCAATCAATTATTTGTTTCTCCGACCACGTTATTGTACATGCTTTTCGATCATGTTGTTGTTTTTGATTGTTTTCTTATTATATCTTACGACAAGTGAACAATTGAAATATGATTATAATATTCCAATTCCAATAATTACAAAATATAAGGATATTTTTAAGCCAGATCAGAATGGAAAGCCAACTCTAGGTTAGTAAGGTTTCTATTTCGATTAGCCTATTTCATATTTACAAGTGTTAGTTCAAAAACAGTTATATATTTTTCATTTTGTTTGTTTTTGTGTGTTTTGTTTATTTTTCGCACTCGCGTGATATACATTGCTTCATAGCGATAACCTTTCGGTACAAATTTTCCTAATTGTATTTTATATGTAACTATTTATATGAGTTTTTTTTACGATAAAATATCGCACGATGAAACGAACACTGTCACTATCCAAAATCTATGAAATTTGAGTTTAAAACGCCCTCTAGCTTGCCTAGATGCAATCTACAAAATGCAAAGATTCCTATTTCGAAAAGAATTTTTTAATCATGAAAAAAATCACACAAGTAAAGAAAACAATGACACTATACAAAGTAAATTTAGTTTTTCTCGATTTTTTTATTTATATTATATTATAATAAATAGTAAAAATATCAATTAAATAAATAATAACAATAAGTAATATAATTTCATAGCTAAGACGAAAAAAATCAATATCAATATAATAATCATCTCAGAGCAAATAAAAATAGGTATGATTTCGAAAAAGTTTGAACGCGTTTTTCTCAAAATTGCATTTTTGGTATAGTGTCAATGTTCGTTTCAGCGTGCGGTATAATAAATAAATATTTTAAACAAGGTACCGCATCGGCAACGTGTTGGGCCCGCGGCGGGGTCTGCGTCCACGTTCGAGAATGCCCCAGCATGAACTTCGATTCCGGAGTCGCTGGGTGCACACAACGTTTCAAAGTGTGTTGCAGAACTATCAAACCTTTGTCACCAACAGTCGGTGTTATGAGAACGTCCGACTTACCTGATTCTGAGGAAGACAAACAGAATCGACAGTTTTTGTTTTTAATCTCTTTGAATAAATAAGTGAATAAATATTCTCGAACATGTCACATTGCCGTCTAGTCCCTAACTAAACAAAGCGTGTACTATGGAAACTAAAAAACTTATATACATATTATTTTACAATAGATACAACAATAGAAAATCTTTCAACTCGTCATAATTTTCTACCCGTGCGGATTGAACCCACACCATGGCGTAATAGACACTGGTATGGTATACCACACCAGTGGATATATCCACTTAGCCGAATAAATATTTATTTTCAATTTTTGTTGTCAAAGTACAATTGACATTAAAACAGTATAATTATTTTAATTTAAAATTTACATTAAAATAGTTAACGGTCTTCAGTTACGATATAATATGAAAACTAAGAAATTTTAAACTTACGATATTTAAAGTTGATGTATTACGAGCTTCATCGTTATTGTTCAGAGTTTTGAACATCTATCCTATAACAAAGGCTACCTATCGATCCTTGTTGTTAGTGTAATTAATACTTTTAGTACTGAGCAATAAAATAAAAATTCTTTGAAATTATTTATGTAACAAAGTTTTGTATTTGTATGTATGTATACTAATCCAATACTAGGATATATAACACGTTAGTTAACATTTTTTCTATATGACTGGCTGCTGAACATTTTTAACACGTAAATCGGGGCAATGGCCAAGTCCCATAACATTTAATTAAATAATAAATAAATTGAAATATTGAACCTTAGACTTGGCTTAACTTTGTCTAAAGATTTCATCACTTTGTAGGGATAAAGAAGTAGGTCCACGAAGACTTGGCAATTTTTCACAGAATGTTTTTGGTGGGATTTCACTACTTTTTGCAGACAGCTGACAAGATAATCAAGACATTTTAATAGTGAACTGAAGTTGCGTAGGCAATTGTATATAAAATTGAAGAATACCTTTAATTTATGAAACTTTTATTTTATCAACTTTACAATACTGCTGTAATCAGGTGGATCGCTATTAGAAATAAACCCGAATAAAGACATCGAAAACCAGTAACCAATCATATTCAAATTACGTCTAACGCTTATATTATAATATTCCCTTTGCCAACATTTGGAGATTATGTGGTCGCTGTATGAATATTTGGCTGAACCAATACTATCTTATCTATAATGGGATGTATATTATGACAATGGCAATGTTTCGGGTCTCTATTTTTGGGCTAGATATTTTGTGAAGCGTAAATCCGCTAGATAGTCAAATATTAATAGGATATTGTATCCTGTTTGTTCGTATACATGGGGTGGCGAATTTAGCCTCGGGGTATTATTAATTAATTTTCGGATTCATTGTACAACGAATATGTAGTAACATTTTTATCAATTCTCGGTAAACAAAGTAAAGAATTTGTAAAGTGTAAAATATATCCTTCCTACACTTTTAAGTAAAGTCCATTATGCGGGTATCAAGTTTCATAGCTAATGAAAACTTACACGTGGCGCCCTTCTGATCAGGGGCTAATAAAAATATTCAAATAAGAATTTAATAGCGTTTTCGTGGATCAGTGATATTAGTGCTTTGCAAATTCCCCCTTATATTTTTTTTACATCATAGAAATTACTTTGAAAGGTTTTGTAAAACTGTTAAAAATATAGTTAGTACGTTTCCCAGAAAACATTTTCGCTGTTTTCTTGACGTGTTCTAAATATGATTTATTAAATGACTATTCCTTATTGAGAAACAAACATCTTAATCCGAGTCCCCTATTACAAACGCGATAGAATTCTTTATCCACATTTATATATTTCCATTCAGACAATCTTCTACATGAGGTAACTGCTAACTTTTCCCATACGAACGTGACCTAAATTATGAGACCATACTTACATATACATTTATCTTTAGTCATAACAAAAATTAGCAGTCATAACGTACGTTACCAAACAAACAGAATGCCACGTAACAGTTTCTGTTCCGATATAATTTGCCCAACCACTTAAGATAATAAGGATTTTTACTTCGATACCCCTGTCAATTTGAACCCGTGCCAAATTAGTTTACCTCATGTCTTTTGCAAAACTTACCATGTTGAATTTTTTTCTTTACAATAGATGTTAGATTATAACGAAATTTTGTTCGTGTATAAAACTTATTTTTATTAAGGATCTATTGCTAATATACTAACAGCCATTACATTTTTATAAGATGTTGATATCTGAAGAATCACATTGCTTTTTAATAATTAAATAAAAAATTATTCATTTAACTATTTGCATTTGATCCTTTATTATTTATTCAGGGTATAACATAACGGTAAATTAAAATAAAATTAGATATCCAACTTTTTGAATTTAAAAAATCGAAACAAAAAAATGAAGTATTTAAATATCGCGCCTCAAAATTTTTTTATGGTTTATTTCCAATTTTTAATGTAATTAATTAATATAGAATTTAAAGAGCCTCGTAAAGATGCTAGGGCCGGAGTTTCACAATGAGTGAGGCCGCCGCTGCGTAAAAGTAAAAGTATACGAACAAATCGAACAATTCAAGAATCAACTTAAGAAAACTTTGAAGATTCTGTCTCAATTGTTTTTGTAACCAAACCACTGCGGTCGATGCCACCGTGCATAATAGTATAAACGTTTTTATATTACTGTGTACAAAGGAAATATTCTAGATTTTTGAAGTTAATATAATAGAAATACGTCTATTATATAATGTATATAATACCATGAAAGTTATTTAATTATAACTTCAGTTATATTTCACTATTGATATAACTTTAGTACTAGAAGTGCTTCATTTGCAATAATGAGTATTTTAAAGATATTTTGCTATTCATTTATGTAATGTTATCTACAAGAAGAAATATGAAACACAAAATAGAAGATGGTTAAATTATTGGTATTACATTGAATAATTACGCTTAATCAGTTCAGCCTTCAGTGAAGTTATTTTACGAGATTTACAGATATTTCAAAGGAATTTCAATTTAATCTCTTCAAAACAACGATCACATTGTTTGATTAATTTAACGTTTTCCATCAAGCTTAAACAAATACAGTAAAAGTATTGACTTTCACATTGTTATTAAAAAATTAACTAATCAAGATATTTTTATATTATTTACATAATTCAAATAAAATAATAATCGCATATCTTTACTTTTTGTGAGTCTAGAAATTATCAAATTATATCCTTTCAGTCGGTTTTAAACCTACCTGTTTACAAAATTTAATCAAAAACCATTTAGTAGCACGGACATCAAAACATTTACATTTAATAATGTTAGAAGGATTAACATATACGTATTTCAATTTTATTGAACTTAGCCTTTAGAACCTTCATCAGATAAATATTGTGTCAAATCCACAACTTACAATTAATTACAATTAATTTGTGTAACTTTAACTCTGTTAAAGAACTCTCCATATACACTTCGGGAATTTCTAATTAAAATTGTACGCTATCGTTAAAAGCCCTTATCTTTTGTACAAGTCCAACCCTTCCCTTGAAGGCATGTGTAACAATTATTGTTATGTAGGTCCTGACAGTTTAAGACTGTGCCTTTATCAAACGTCTGTGTAAATTGGACTTAAAACATAAATAATTCTATTCATTACATTTAGAGTTTAGATATAAATCGTTAATGATAGAAATAAGTAAATATTACATTAATAGAAGGAAATCTTGAGACTTTAAACGCATCAAAAAGAAGTGAAATTTCTTCTTGATGAATGTTTGATTGACGCCATATTGAAATTTATCGCCTGTTTTTCTATGCAGAGTCAAAAAATAATATTTTTTTGTGTTTATTTAAAGCGTGAATTAAATTTGAAACGCAGTATATTATACGTTTTTTGAGGAATAATATATTTAATAGCCACAAGTGTAGGTTAAAGGTGTATACATAAGGAATCCTCAAGAGACGGAAATCTCTCAACTAATGTAGGCGTTAAAAGGTTTTGACGAATAACCCAGTAGAGACCGAAGTGACCCTTCAAAGATTTCGGTTTTAAAGTTTAACCTAGCCGTAGCCTTTCGTAGCATTTTTATTTATATATCTTTTCGGTTAGTTACTTGGTTATAACCACGTATTAACAGTTATTTTATTATAGAATTTGCAAGGAGACAAATGAAAAATAACACAGTTTTAGTATTTTAATTTATTAATATTAACGACTGCGTAACGTACAAACAACTGCGTAATTCACACAGTTACCATTTTATACTATTCCTTGAAACCACTAAAGAAAACGTATCCTTCAATGAGAACTATCCCACTCTCCTTTTAAAATACACTTTTCATGCATTTTGTATAAACACGTTATTATGCAAGCCATAAACTCTAGGTTTTGGTTATGCCTCTAAGGTTACTATAATACCATCGTGCAAACCCCTAACTTGTATGACCTTCATTATATGTTCTAGGTACCTGTTCGCCTTTTCACTCATTACACACGACCAATACTTTAAATGGTGGTGATTTATTTGAATCACCACAGTCAATAAAGGCTCCTCGAAATTACTCTAAGACGTTCAAGGGCCGCCCATAAATCTTGGAATAGGCAGGTTAATTACACTATTTCTGCAAATGGCGTTAGGTAAATTGAAATTGTAAAACTGACGTCCGAGAAATTAGGTAAAATCGTAGAAATAAACGTTTCTTTGTTGCGTTCAAGATGTTTTTCTGTTATTTAATTGTTAAAGGTATGTTGAACCAATACCATTGCACATTTCGTAGCAATACTTTGACAATGGGTCCAGATTCGACTTTAGCTTGTTGTGTTCCCATTTATTTCATCTATTTTTTTTATAATGACTGCACTGTATATTAAATCTAATATTACACTATTACGTTACCTTCAATACTTCGTAGAACAAGTTAAGACAACAATTGCCTCCGGAACATTTTAAGGACATTATTTATTTTTTATTTTACAAATGCAACAGTATTCTACGACTATTGTACTTACTTCAACATTTCCATTAATTTCGAATAGTACTTAAGCTATAACAATAAAAACGATTTTATCAAAAGTCGGAAACTTTTACTAGGTGAGAGCACATAAAACGGACCCTCGGATATCCGTCTTCCGTTGGTTCCTATGCAAATGTGGTGAATACATTTAACAATTTTACTATTTGCATTCAGGCTAATTGCTTTTCCTTTTAACGCGCGTCCGAACAAACGACCGGATATTTCTTTGTGCACTTGACATCTTATCGAAGTAATCAATTTGCGCTTAAGAGGGTGCATTCCAAAATCGTAATGATGTTGACAAATTGTTCAAAGGTTATTAAGGTTATAGAAACATTAGGTCTTGATTTAGTACACTATAGAAATAGATTAAATTACATTTCAAATTGATAGTTTTTCAATGCGAAGGCAATCCTAGTATAGTATTTCTTGAAAACTCACGTAGCACAATCTCTCATGGCAAATTGAACCATGATATACACACAAAATCTATTATTTTATGCATTTCTCCAACGGAATACATAATGTTTAAGTGCACTACAAGGCCCAATTACAAAAAAATACACTTTGTTCATTTAATTTCATACATAAAATTATTTATAAATTACTTAAAAATTGCACAAAATATCTGTCGACAAAATCATGAATGAAAATATCAAAATTTCGTGAGTTCATAACTCACAACTTATAAAGACATACCTCAAGGGCTGTAAATTATATAGTAATGCGTATCTCATAAGTAAAATAATTGAGACTCGCCTCTCCTTAGTCTCAAATCACATAGGCAAACCTATATTACCTTGTCTAACCCACCCTCTGTAGCTAATATAGAATTCCCGAAAGTTCTGCAGAGTTAAATGGGGACAATCAAACTTGTAAAGACAGGTGACTTTCACAGTGATGAGTCTTTTGAAACACCATTTGTAATTCATGCTTAACTAACTAATGTTTATAGTAACGCTGCTTCAAACTAGTCTGTGATATTCTCTAGAATTATACAGGGTGAGGACAACGGCATCTCCTTAATTAATATTACAAATAGCATTTGACTATAAAATAATACCAATCAAATACTTTTAATTATATTCTCATTATAATTCGGTAACTGCATCAACAGTGACGTAATCACTATGTATACAATTACAAATAGCGCGTTTTGAAACAATGCTATAATATACAAAATTTCAATTCGAATCATTCAATAGTTCACACAGGATAAATTTATAATTTCGTTCTTGACCATGCTGATTTGTTCTTACCAACTGATAATTAAAACTATAAATGGTCTATTATCCTTTCATTAATTTTAAAATATTTTCTTTCATTTTCTTAGTCAAATAACTAATTATATTTTTATTTATTTGTGAGGACTAGTTAGTGTTGTGGTTTCATTAAAAGAGGTTCCATCTGCGTCGCTACCCTGTATAAATCTCTAAAAGTTGTTAAAAGCAAAACATTTCATATTGAAATATTAAAATCCAATGATTGAAATGTCCATTGGTTAACATGATCCTATTACCCGTAATAAGGTCATATTTAGCTCGTAGTTCATTACATTTCATTTCCTCGTTGGAAACGCGTTAATGAAATAAATTTAGTTAGAAAGCGTGTTTCGCTTGCTTTTTGCGAATATCACCAGCCGGGAATGAGCAAACTGTGTAATAAAATATCAAAGAGATTCACGTAAATAACTTCCATGCTCTGTAAAATCTCAAATACAGAGTCGAGTTAAAAATATGTTGACATAGCATTTCAGAATATTATCCAAGAACGTCTCTCGTTTACTCTAATTTGTTCTAGCTATGCTCTTATATGCTATTCAAATTTATACGCTTACATTATTTTATTAACATTAGCGTAGATTATTATGTAACGAATCTACTTAGTAAACGAAAGTTAAAGTAGAAGACTAACTATTCAAGAATATTTAACATCCAAGAATGTAACAGTCGTTAAATAAAACTTTATAAATAAACCTTAACAAAAGCAGCCCCAGGGTAATTCTAATAAAATACAAGACTGAAGTTTAGTTTTAAAGAACTCATCATTTAGTAAGTTCTTCTTGAAGACAAGTCTTACGCGAAGTTGGTACAGTTTGTATGTATAGAACTTAGTCAACTCATATAAGTTAACGCGTTTAATGCTGATTTACTAAAAATTTAAAAAATGAAATGAAATGAAATATATTTAATTTCTCCCAAAGATTAATCACATTTAGGTACAAAGTAAATACAATAAAAAGAGTGGTGGATGTTTTTACTTTTTTTTTTAATTGCAATACATTACTGAAGATGATGACAAAATGTCAACTAAAAACTAACTGGGAGTGAACCCCTAGAATAAAGAAATAAAGATGCAGTTACATCAAGTTACCAACAATATATTTAATAGTATAATACAATATCGTATAAATTTTCTGCTTTTCTTGTTTTTTTTTTTTGTTAAGTTTCATTTCAAATACAATAAATTTTAAACATAAAAAAACAAACACAATATGGGAATTTTATATATTTAAAAAACTGCTTTTTTCGAAATGGATGGCAATAATCTCAAAAAAATGTAAAAATAATGAAAACACTTAACCGGGCCAAATCATCTCCAGATCGTGGCCGGAAATTTAATTGGAAGACTCAAGCTCTGTTCAATACCGAACTCATATTGTTTTAAGAAATAAGAAAGTTATGGCAAATCGGAATAAGGTAATCCAATCAATGTACAATTTG
Source organism: Phoebis sennae (assembly GCA_001586405.1). Classification (NCBI taxonomy): domain Eukaryota; kingdom Metazoa; phylum Arthropoda; class Insecta; order Lepidoptera; family Pieridae; genus Phoebis; species Phoebis sennae. The sequence goes on from LQNK01001430.1 coordinate 187,226, forward strand.
CAGCACTCACGTAAATTGTATATATCGTTAAGCCCGTTAAACTTCACAATTTTAACGTCATTATATTTCGCGTAATGAGCTTTATACCAATTCGACTATAAAATAATACTAATCAAATAGTATTAAATATATTCATTATAATTCAGAAACTGAATCAACACTGACGTAATCACTATGTACACAATGTTTGGAGTTTCAGGTCTTGGGGTTATTTTGGCTCTGCAATCTATTATTCACAAATCCAAGTATATGTATTAAGTCGAGGTAGCCGGGCCCGTAACCGCACCACACTTTGGTTAAAGTGTGATCCGCGGTTAGATTGTAACCACAAGGAGTTTTGGATTTACTCCATCGCTAAGATAAATTATTAATAGCTTATATGACTTTCGTTTAATCTTAAAGAGCTGCTGCGCGCGTAGCACATGTTATATAGCCTTCGTTCATCAGGGATAATGTGATGAATAAACATTAATTACAGTAATTCTTCAGTTTGAAAATCAAGAACCAATTATATTATATATTATACCAATACTATTATAATAAGTAATTTAATATATTAATCGAGGATCGCTAAAGGCTATATAACATTATGCTACGGGACTAAAACCAAGCGGAATAGCTAGTTGACCATAAAATTAATACATAAGAAATTTTCAACACCATCCACATTATTGTATACTAGAATGGAAGCACTTAACAAAGATACAATAAAAACAATTATTCGAAACGTGATGTGGATAAAAGCGCCAGGAAAAGTGGGTCTTTTATGTGATTTCCTTGAAAATTGCCCTAATAGTCGCCCTGATTGCATTAGCATCGAATCTCGATGGAACTTTGAATAGTCTGTATTAGTATAATACTTTTTTGCCAAGTCATTTAATAGATTTATCGGATGGATGCGTCTCTTTAATAAATATTGACAGAAAACGATTTGGTGTAATGGAAACTTATATGTTTATTTAAATTAATCGCGTAATACACATGAATATGATGGCATAGATGCGTTTTTACCATGTTAATAGGAAATTCGATATAAATTAAAGGAAAGCGTTTAAATGTCGATGCATCGATGTCGTACATACATAGATCAATAGGTCCAGACCGCTTTCTGTCTGCCTGTCTTTCACCTGGATGTGTCTCATGAACCGTGATATAACAATCTATATATAAAAGCAAATTATAAAAATGAGAAAGGCAGTAGCCTTTCTCATTTTTATAATTTGCACTTGGCCGGTGTTTATGCCTACTTACTGTCCAAACATCTCGTTGAGATTGTTATGGGTATTATTTTCAGTTTTATCACTCCTATTGGACAAACGAATTACAAGATATAGGTTAATGATAAAACGAATGAACAGCTACTACGTTATTGTTTAGTTATAATTACATTACGTCCGTGGTAATTCAATCTCATAGTTTATTCAGCATTACTTGCTTTTAAATTAACGTTGAATTAGTTGTTACCATTTGTCTGTACTATTTTTAAATTAAGGTCAAGTTTTATTTTTTGGACAATAAGTAACCTACATCTAATACAACATTTTTAGCAGTCTTTACATCCTCATGAACTATTTCATTAATAACATTAACAGTATGTCCGACGTCTTCATTGTGTAAAAAGAGAACTGTGACTTAGACTGATGATACTCATTACTTTATTTTCTATTTTTAGAAGATTGATGTAGAAAAAGCAATAGCAATAATGAATAGACGGAAGATCGCCTAACGATCACTATTTATCACTAGCACCTTATATTTTATCTGAGAAATTGGTATCAAACGACCAGAAAAATTTCGCTTGAAAAAATAATTTAAGTCGTTTTTATATAATTTAATAAAGAAAAACCGAATGTTTGAATTTATTGATTTATTGATTGTGTATCAATCACATAATATAATTGCACACGTAAAAGTACAATCTTAAATTATAATTGAAAAATTTCAATAATTCATATTTAAAAAGATTAAAAATTCCAAGGCCTATTTCAAATATGTATTAAATTATGAACATTTGGTTCACCTAAGTGATAGAGATCTATAAGATCCGTATCAGAACGTTCCTTTCAGATACATTCCCAGTTAGTAATTACTATGGAATCACCTGCGAGGAAGACTTCAATGATACGTCTTCTTCATACGCTGATTTACATATTATTTGAGTACAAGATATTTGACTAGGTGGTTAGCATGGAAATCGAGAGGTTTTTGGTTCGATCCCCAGTGGAGTTATCTGTTTAACCCGATGTGTTCTTAATAAAAATTGATCAGTGAAACGGATTTGACATCCACCTCATACCCCAATAGGAGTCGTGGAACTTTATTGCAAGATATGTTTTTAAATCTAAAAGTATTAATTATGCTTACTTTCAGAATAGCGATTTCAAATCAGAATCTTAAAAATATATGTCTGACTGTTCAGTTTAAGTAAATACCCATATAACTTGGCAATTAAAAGTTTGCTTAAGCTCAAATTGAGTTAATGTAAGTGGAAATTACGAGAACATTCGCGAAAACTTCTTAATGGCACATTATTTCATCCCTTTCGCGGCAATGACGCGGTCTACAACTTCCTTGAAAGGAAGTCATAAATCAAAATGGTCGGGATGAACTCAAACGAAACGGTTGAGTAACTAATATAAAATGACACATCACACGATTACACTCTCGATATTGATTGATTACTTTATTATGAACCCCTTGACATTGTTAACAGTCGCCCGAATGTAACTTTATTATGCAAAAACAACAAAAGTCATAAATATAAATGAATATTTTGACGACTCCGTATTCCAATCAAACATTCTTGTTCGCGATTGAATACTCTCAGCTTTCGTAACGCTAATTGTATAGCATTTGTGACTTTACGGTCAAATTAGACGATTTATTGCTCCTCCACTAAAAATAGTAGCAAACATTTTAAATGTTTCGCATGCACAAATTCTTCCTGCGACCCTGCATTTTCAATTCCTTATATTTTTCTGTCCTCTCCTACAAAATTATATAACAATCTAAGACACCTCTGATGTATAGGGGTTCTTGAAATGCGGTGATAACTTATGACCCCCATGCTTTTTTGCTTGTTCTGCATCAGGAAAATATGCCAACCATTGAATTTCCTTAACCCTTCTACCGGTCACGGGCGTATGTATATTAAACAGAGAGTCGAGTGAAACCGTTGCGAATGTCACAAAATTTATTCCGGCTGCCGAACGTTGCTATGTGGTTTCTATCTGCATATCCAATTTTACCAAAATTTGCTACATCTGTATTTACATATCAAAACAGACGTTCAAACTTCCGTTTCGTATTTATTAGCAATAAATTATTAGAATTTAAATAACAATAACATAAAGTTACGTGTCGTTGAATAATAATAGTTAATTGTCTTAATTTCGAAAGTGAAAATTCCATCAATGATTATAATTTAATGAAAAAGTTCAAGGAAATAATCAAAGAGGATTAAATGGGGGAGGAATTAATAAAGATTTAATGTCAAAGTTATAAAATAAGTCGGAATTGAAAGCTAAAATGGTGCTGAAACTTGGTGACGATAGATTTTATCGATGAATGTTAATGATTGTTCACTCAAACAATAGACGGACTTAAGCATACGGCTTAAATGTTCAGCTTAGCTTGCAACTCTAAAGTGCAGCCTCAATATAAATCCTAATACTTTCAATATTTGAAAACTATTTTTGTCTTGTGCTCACTATTTTCAATATATCAAATGACGTCTGATTTATTTTAGGCGATCATGAATAGCACGATATTTTCAGGTTTAACCGATATCAACGGTTTTAGTAAATGTGTCGTATTATACTTTTCCTAAAAATATTATTTCATATTCAGTATTTCTTAAAATAACAACTGAAGTTTTGAAATATAAGAACTATTTTTAAAAACAAAATTCATGTTGTGATACTGTAAAGTCATCCAGTAAATATCACATTTATTTTTCTCTCATTCCTGATCAACTTCCATATTTCTTCAGACAGAGACAATTTATAATAACGTCCAAAAAGGGTGCACAGCACAATGGGGAGCTCAAAACAAATAAATTAAAAACGTGACAGTCATACCTTACGCCATTGTAATATGAAATTTTAAAATCAAAATGATGGACTCCGGGCTTCTATTACTTCACGTACATTAGATAAATAAAAATGTCAACCTTTGCCTTTTGGTCCAAGGTCAAATATATGTTAACAGGAGCGTCTTTTGTTACAGGACAGAGGATGGAAAATGAGAAAAGTGAACAATGACAGCATGTCCCCGCCGCGAGCGATGACCCCGGCCGGCGGGGCTCGCGAGCCGCCGGCGGGGCCCATGCGGCACCACGCGCCTCTAAACCCGCCCTCGACATATTTCATAAAAAAATCCACGCTTATTAGGCTATACCTATATTCACTATGTGCAATATATTTACGAAACTCCCTATCGCGGATACGCGTGAACTTTAATTTTCCAAAGCGTCCGCTAGTTAAGTTAAAAGCGGCTGTGAACGTAAAATTACGAACTAGTATGTTAAATTCCGATTTTAGATGGTTAGTGAAAACATTAGAGCAATTATTCGTCGTGGCCAAGTGTGTTGAGTGCATGGCGCGCCGCAGATCCTGGGGGTGGTTGATACTATTACTTTTATTAAACTGTTCCGCGTTTTCGGAAGGAAAACGTGACGATGACCTACATATAGGTGGAATCTTTCCTATGGAAGGAGAAGGAGGCTGGCAAGGTGGCCAAGCGTGCAAGCCCGCAGCGGAATTGGCTCTGGCAGATGTCAACGCGCGGTCTGATTTATTATCTGGATTTAAATTGCTTCTTCACAGCAATGACAGCAAGGTATGCTATGAACGTAAATTAAATATTCAGGCTCTGTCAAACCCTTCGTCACTTTAAGAGGTCTAACTTGTATTGCTGTAATTTTATATCTTTGCCAAAAATCATCTTACGCCCCAGTTTAAATTAAACCAAAGCTTAAACAGGGCCTTCATATCTTATTTAAAAGTACATTAAAGGCTTATTAGCCTTAGTATTCTAAAAGCTGGCCTCACGGCCTAAATCCCAATTACACTTTCAATCAGCGAAATGCTCATCACCTTGTCGCTCCACTCGAGTGCTAAACCTGATCCATTAGGTTTGATAATCCGACCGTTACTCGCAGAAATCCCGGTAATTACTAAAAAGGTTGGAAATTTCAGCATTCAGATCATCTATAAAAAATCTACATTCGCAGCTTTCCGACATTAAAGTGCGAGTGAACCTGACGTTCGATTCAATTATTGAAAATTTATGAACGGTTCACGAAAGAAATTTTATTGGATAGAATTTCCAAATCGAAGTGATTTCCGTAGATATCAATTCAGGAATAAAATGATATTTGCATTCTGCATCCCTTCTTACGATCGATTCTAATACTTTAATTCTCGCTAGATCCAAGATTCCAACTTTCGAGCAGTAGCAATGAAACTTCGAACTAAAAACTAATTAGTCTTTTAATCCTGTTAGTAAAATTTAATTTTGTTTTAGTGTGAACCGGGTCTTGGAGCGAGTGTGATGTACAATTTACTGTACAACCCACCACAAAAGTTGTTATTGTTGGCCGGGTGTTCCACTGTGTGCACGACTGTAGCTGAAGCTGCCAAAATGTGGAACCTTATGGTGGTAAGTATTTTCTTTGTAAATATTAATACTTCATTGAATTAAAGTATCATATTTTTTTTGTCCTAAACGTTTCCTGTATACTTTCATTTATAACTTAGAATACCTGACACATAAATAAACTCCAAAATATTGACTGGCTTACTGATTAATATTTCGGTAACTTAAAATTACTTCAATTAATTTAATATTTGAAAAGCATCGAATTTAATTAATTATCTATGCGAGAAGTGCTCCCTTTTATAATATAATAACACGTTGTTATTGTAAAGGAAATACGCTAACCGAATATTAAACTCAAACAGAAGCTCAAAGCCGAATTTTAGTTGGGTTATACGTTGTTTGAATAATAATTGATTCTTCATATCACAATGTTTACTTACTACAAAAATATCGAGTAATATTATGATATTGAAAACAACAATAAACAACTTACTTTAAATTATTTTATTTCTTATTTTATTCAATAAAAATTATCACATAATTTTTCGAAGATAATATAAAACCAATAGAAGTTATAAATTTATACATACAATACAAATAAATAACATTCAATGCTTGTTTAATACGAAAAAAAAAACTATTTGAAAATAAACGCCTCAATAGATGTAATATCCAATACAATACTAGTTTGGTGAATAATCAAAAATGTCGTTATTGCGTAGTTATGCTACGGCGCGTCATCTCCGGCGCTATCGGACCGGGCCCGCTTTCCGACGCTATTCCGGACCCATCCGTCCGCCACTGTGCACAATCCGACAAGAATCAAGCTCATGCAGAAGTTCGGCTGGTCCCGCATTGCCATTTTACAACAAGCGGAAGAAGTGTTTATCTCGGTGAGTACAAATTAAGTACCTATTGCTAAAGTCTCAAATGAGTGGAAACGATTGCATATAAAAGTACATGTTTCATGATTATCGACACCAAATGAAGCACTTGTATTGTAACAATAACGTTGGCGATAAACTTGTACGGGTTTATCGAGTAAGAGGTATAAAAACCAGATTATATTACGTTGAGTTTAGATACGAACCACATATAATATAATACTGATACGAACATTGGTATGGCTTAAGTTTAGATAGTAGCCCAAATTGTAGAGTTTACTTAGATGAAACTTGACTACTGTTTAGATTATTGTCTGTATTATGTAAAATCACAAATTCATTAAGCTCTGTTAAGATAATTTCATTCATACATGCTTCAATGAATAACATTTGTGTACTGCCACCCGGAATCCTACTAATATTATAAATGCAAAGTTTGTGAGGATGTATGTATGTGTGTGTGTTTGTTACTCTTTCATACTGAACCGATTATCAAGAAATTCGGTATACTTATAAATACCCACTAACTTAATTTAGTATACCCACAACATTTACGTTTTAACTTTAAAATTAATTAACACCCATAATTATGAGTAGGTACGTCAAATTTACAGTTCTTTTTTGTATCGTTTTATTTGTCTGCCTTAAAATACTAATTGTATTAGTTTATTGGACATGGGAAGAAATTGACCTCTGATATATAGTTTTTACTAGTTCGGAGGTCAGGATCTACATTTGAAAATATATACGTATATTTGGTTTGCAAATAAATAAAAAGGTATAATATATATTTTTTTTATTATATATGTAAGGTTTCAGAATAACATATAGGCTACTTTTAATCTCGGGTTTGCAACAGGATTAAACGTTACGCGGGTGAAGTCGCGGGTCGCGTCTAGTACTCTATAAAATGGGTTACAACAGCGCTATAGCTGATGTTGTTCACGCTAGGAACGATGAAGTATTCATGCTAAAGACAACGCTTCTTATTTGTGCTTTGCTGAATTGCAATTTTCGCAACAAACATGAACTCCGAGATAGATCTACTGATTTGATTTTTAAAACAGCTCATATTGCCCTATTTATATCAGCAGATGCAAAAATGTCATACGTTTATAAACGTATACCTTTTATCTTATTTTTCATTTCTATTGTTACATAATTTGTTCCACTCCATTTCACTGTTGACAGTAAAATTCAATATCATATACACAGGAGAAATAGGTCGCCTTCAATAAAGATAAACGTATATCTGCGTTTGTGAGAAATATCGTTGTGTTGCCACGTCTTATCTCAACATTACCTTAGTTTCGACTACCCTACCTGTGGATTGCTCAATAATGATAAGAAAGTGATTATACTGGGTAGGACAATGTGAGTGGTGTGCGTGACATGTTCACTTCGATTGGCGCTTTGATATTTTAACATCAAGTGGGGTTTGACACGCATACTTTGTATACCGATCGACAAACAATATTTTAAATGTCCTTCAACATTTCAACGGTATTCGTTTCAGGTGAGCGATTTGATATAGTGGATTTATTTTTGTATTGTAAAAATCGTGTCTACTGAACATAAATCGTAGATACACGAAGATTAGAATACTTAAAGTTAGATTTGTTTTACGGGGACGATTTGAAGAAACTTTACGTGTTAACTAAGGTTAGAAATTGTTGAATATTGCTGTGAAATATTAGGTGGTACTTTCTAACACATCAAAACGACCTTTAGAAAGCACCATATCTTAGATGAAAGGTCGTATCCGTAAATCGCGTTCGAGGAGTTGCGGCTCTGATTTAGGTAATCCTTACAATAAAATTCAAAGGGTAAATTTTAGTAGCACTTTCTGAATCCAATTTTCTGAGGTCGGGTCAAACTGCTTCCATGGAAATTCAATATTTATTTAAATCGAGCCGAGTCGGTGAGTTAAGTGAAATTTAAGCTTAGGTAACATATCACTACGCAAGCATTAGCCACAGTTTACCAATATCTTTTTACATACAATATTTAGAATGTTTTACAAAAGTCAATTGAAATATTATTTTTATCTTTTAATTTACATAAATAAATATACGTACATTAAAAGAAACAACAGTATTTTTATTTGACGATGAGAATGACGAGACGATAATTAATTGACAACGGTTTAATGAAAACAACTAAAATATAACTAATTAAATTGTCACAGATAAAATAATTCTATACTAGTACTATTGTCAAATATTCGATGTTATAAAAACTGTCTTCAAGAACTTTAAAAACTCTCATTCAAAGTCATATCCGTAAATATTTGCGTGTTTTATTTATTTACGTATATTCAGAATTCAATGAATAATGTAACACCCAGTGCGACTTAATTTAATAATAAGAAAAATATTATACCCAACATGTATACACGACGCCGCTACTTACGTAGATTTTCTTACGCTTAAGTAAACTTCATAAAACGTACGCATTTTATACAAATATTTTTCATAAAGTTTCATATATTTCTGCGATAGTATTTCATGTAACCTTGTGCAAATACTCGTTTCAAATCTGTATGGGTAATAGCAAGGAATAACTTTCCACGTTCGATAGTGAGTGAGAATGTTGAACAAGAAAATGTGTGTAATTGAATTCAGAACCGCAAGCGATGAATGGGAAAATACATCCTTGTATATTCGCGAATGCAACTAGCCGTCGGCTTTATGTTCAGACTTCAATTTTCCAAGCTGACGTGGGTGAAAATCTATTTGCCGGTGGATGCACTGAAACTTTTTATAAGGTTAACGAGTGCTATGTATACAGTATACTTACCGCAATGAATGCGCTGAAGGCTTTCACGCCGGCTTCAATGTAATTAGAACGCCTCCCGTTTTTTCTCCATAAGTGGTTTGGGAGCGTTTTTGCACACTCGCTTTGTTTACACGGTAACCGAAAAAAGCTGTTTAAAGTGTCAACATCTATTTAAGCCTGACCTTTAGCTTGTTTTATGCGATGTTTAGAGTTTTGCTTATGTTTTCGAGGCATATTGACCTTGTTATCTTTCGGTTATTACATTACTACTTTTTCTAGTATATTCATTTATAAAAGTGTACCGTATATTGTTATATAATATTGTTAGAAGTTACTTAGAACTGATTTTAGTTTTCATGTTATTTTGTAGTGTCAAATTGAAGTTATTTTTTATCTACGTAGTAAGTTGTAATACTGTAACACTTTAACTAAATTTGATATACTAAATTTTATAACTACGCAACGTGGCTAGTTGTGTACAATTCTATTTCATACAAACTTAAACACTTATCCTTTTTTTAGACTGTAGAAGACCTCGAAGCGCATTGCAAGAAGACCGGCATAGAGATCGTTACACGGCAATCCTTTCTGTCGGACCCTAGCGATGCGGTACGCAACCTTCGCCGACAAGACGCTCGCGTGATCGTGGGCTTGTTCTACGTGGTGGCTGCGAGAAGGGTCCTCTGCGAGGTCTACAAGCACAAGCTGTATGGGAAGTCGTACGTGTGGTTTTTTATAGGTGAGTCTCGAAATCTAATAATTTGTACTACTAGTCTAGGATTCTTAATAGGGGAGATTATCTGATTTTTGAAAAGCCCTTAAACGTTCTACTAACCTATGCCTCATAAGGGGAAACATGTATGATATATCTACAGTTTATCAGAACGTATATAAAGGCTCATATACAGGGACTCATCGTTAATTTATTCGTTTTTAAAGGGCGAGGAATCCGCACAAAAATCAGTCCTAGAAAAGTTACTATGAACCTAAAAAAAATACGAGATCTTGAGATCCATACCACTGAACCCCTTTGATCGGCATGAAGCAGTATTGCACTATGTATAGTACGGTGAGTGGTGAGCTGGAGGCCTATATTCCCATCCCATTCTTTTCGTCCTGTTCTACTCCTCTCTCAATTTCCCATAATAAATCCTCCTCTTCTCCGGAGGAGCCTACTTCCAAGCCGGCAAGGCATCTATGACAATTTGATTTTGTAGAATGTAGATGTTCATGGGTTTCGGTCAGGCACTAACCATCAGGTGAACCGCAGGCTCCGCTTGCCAGCTGTTGAAAAAAAATCTGTTCCACAATCTAATTGGAAATTTTATTTCAAGTAGACATTCCGTAATTCTTTGACATTATCTTTTACTACGCCTTTTACATCCCCTCGATTTGATTAAGGCTTAAGGAGATTTTGATTAATTTCTAACTCAATCACGAAAAACTTATGCCGAGGTATTCCGTTACGTTTTAATTTATCTTAGCGAAGTTAATGGCTTACTACCCCAAAAAGACAATTTTCTTATCAAGGAGAAATTGGATTATTTCAACGAACTCGAATGTTGCTCAGTTATCTGTACTATTTATAGTAAGCATATCCGAGTAAGCTTATCCATATCTACTGCTAACATTCTTGTATATAATTAGTCTTACAGAGCTTTATTTACTCAAAGAACAACAGTTCACTTTACGATTAAACCAATAAAAGTTAACTTTTCAACCGTATTTAATTTTCACGAAATGAATATTGCATCTGTATCAAAATAATAAAATTAACACAATTCTTATCTAAACCCTAGCGTATACTGCCATTTATAGCTAACGTAAAAGTCACAAACAACATTTCAGATGTTGAATTTCAGCCAATTTACCTTGCGTAACCGTAATGAAAGCGATAACAATTTTAAATCTCGCAGCATAGCTGTGTAAATAACCAGAAAGCGGGCCGATATTAAATCCGATTTGTTTGAACACGCGCAAATGGTTCAGTTAACAAAACTGACGTGTGATTACTTTTATTAACTTTAGCAAAGTTAAACAAAGGATTATCATACTCGAAATCGCACGTCATTAAGACGCGCGGAGCCTTGGAAGGGAAGCTTTATGAATTATACGTACCTAATGTGGTTTACGAGAGAAATGATGCGATAGCGCGACGCGCTCATTAGCCTTATCCCGTTTTCATATCATCTAACGTCTCTTTCAAAACTTTCGATATAGACAATGTCTTATCATATTATTTTTACGATTCGGACTCAGTGATGACTATTACTGTACGGTACAATAGCTAACGACCTGGTTTTCAAACAAAAAGACAATATTTAAAGCTACCCTCGTTATAATTCATCATTACGCCACCGGACTACAAAAGTAGCATCGGAGCAAAGCGCTTTTTAAATTAAATAATAGCCTTTTAAAACTCGGTTGCTCTAGTAGATATAAATTAATACTATGCCAATAATAAAAGAGAAAACGACGGAAGAGACTTGTTTAATTAAGTACAAGCAATTACTTACAGACATTTTATTAAAATGGTAATTTCAATTCAAAGTAGTGCTACGATAAGGCTTTTACAAAGACATTTTTCTGACGGTTCCCACGAGATAATTCGAGATGACGCTGGAATAATGGATTTCAAAGTAGCATTTATGACCTTTAAAGATCCTTTGAGACAACTTTTCATATACGATGTAGCGAAGAATAATATTTCAATTTAATGCGGACGAAGTAATAACTAAGTAATATAAGTAGAATATCAAGCCCACCGCCAACATTTTTTTGTTTTTGTTTTATCATCTAAGTATAGTTTTTTATCGTGATAAAGTTAAGATAATTATTAATTATTCATTGACTTCTCTATATAGGATGCAAAGAAAAACAAATAAATGTGACGTATTACGTCTCTACTGATTGCAGCTGTTTCACTGTATACATCGCCATGTCGTTGCTAAACAAAGTCCTCTAGTTTAACCAAAATTGAACGTTGAAGTAAATTAAGTAATGAAGTGAAATTGGCAGAAAGGCAAAACATTGGCGACCTAGAACGTCTCCTAATGAAAGAGAAACAGTGACGTAATTTTGAGCAATTCACGTTTGTCTTAAATAATTCACGAGCTGCGTTGTTACGTTCAGAGCAGATGACGCTGTGTTTCACCGTATTTTGTTTTATCTTCGACTTTGCAATCGCACATAAAATGGAACATCAATAAAACCAGATTTGTATATTCATGAATCTGATTCAAGCAGAACAATCGCGACGGTTTCTGACATCGAGAATTGTCTTTCGTAGTAAATCATTTAGCGCGATTGTATAAATTATTCGGAATACATTCCTCGATTGTAAAATTTACGACGGTATAAAAATTTGTGTATTCAGTTATCTTAGAATTTTCTTTGCAAAGTATAATAACTTTAATGCAACGTTATACGAAGCGCTCCCTGAGTATGAAATTATATTGTTTTATACTCCAACATTAAAATAGACTGAAAGGACTTCTTTTTCTTGGGAAAACAGATGTCTCATCAACTTATTGTGGTGAAATAAAATTGTTGTTTATTCAAGACTAGAATAACGGATATGAAATAGTCTAAAATGTTTTATTTGGATCGTGGTATTTTTGATAATATCTGTCGCCATTAGCACGAATGTGCCGAGGGACCAGGAGTGAATTCGCAATCAATCCCGAACCAGCCATTCATTGAACGTTGCGGCAGAGTGATTGAAATTAGCCACGTAAAATACACAAAGATATTAATGCCGAAATGGGAGCATTTACCAGTAGCAATTGACAAAAAGTTTCATTTTGAATATGGGTAGTTTTAATCAGTAAACTTAACATAAATATGAGAGCTTTTAATGTTCTCCTGCGAACATAGTAATAACATGCGAAATTCAAGTGTAAAGCCAATTTATATTTGAGGGATGCTTAGAGGGTGTCTGTGTTATCATGGCACGGATGAAAGGTTTTTAGCAATTTAGAAAAATTAAACTTACAAAAAATACATGAAATCTATTTCCAAAATAACTATAAAGGGGTGATTAGGGATCGATGCTGATGCCAGAAATGCAATAAGTAAAATTTTTACTTGTCTGTCTGTATAACCGTTATAGAAACAAGAACTTCTCGACGGATTTTATCGAAACTTGCGACAATTATTTTTCATACTCTTGAGCAGGTTAAGGTATACTTTTCAACATGCTACAATCAATAGAAGCATGGCAATGAATATTGGGAAAATGAGTGAAGTTACTCGATTTTTTAAAGTTCATTCGCGTGTGGTTAAAGCTACTTAGAAACCATAAATAGGGTTGACCAAAATAACTCACTGTGCGCGCGCCTCCATAAAAATCAGAATTTTGTGGACCACGCGAGCGAAGCCGCGGGTATACAAAATTAGTTAGGTAGTAACTAAATAAAACTTTTTATATATGTCGACATAACCAGTATACAAGCGGAATTCTTCTCATATTTCAAGATTTTCCGACCATGCTTTACATATTTAACATGCCTATATACAAATGTTGTCACCAAGAAAAAGTGATAACATTTCCCGCAGGCTGTGTTTGTTATCCAAATAAATAATGCATGGTTTGGAATCCTAGCTCATTGAGATTCATAATCTCACGATCCGTTTGCCCGTTTGTGTCGACACAATAGGAAAGGGTTGAATATATTTGTCAGTGTTTTTAAATTTCTCGCGTCCCTACGGAGAATTATATTTAAAGTCTGGTAAACTGAAAGTTAACTGTGTTTTAAATAATTGACTAAGTTCGTAGCAAAGCGTATTTTGGGGATAGAGTTGAAATTTTTTCAAAAACAACATGGCATTCAAGTCAAAATTCTCATCATAAGTTACGTACAAGTCACCACTGAAATGTTTCCTACTATATTCTACATCTACTCAAAATGTTTTGTTAAAAGGTGTTATTCTATACACATTCCGTGTAATAACGCACACCCAGTTAATAAAATTAGCGGAATTGTAAACTCATAACATATTCAGTTTACGTTCTAATAACGTTTGCCGATTGCCACCTAAATATGCCTCTAAATCAAATTAAGTAGCTACGACGTGAAACATACCTGGCTTACTGGTTATGTTTATTGCTATAAGTAATAGTTATTTCTAATTCGCGTATAAGCCTTTATTGCTGAATTTGGGATTACATTTTTAAAAACTAAAACGGAAACCTGATGTACTGAAATCTAATTTATTCTTTAGTAAATATTTTTATGAGATTTTGCAATAAGGGATAAATTGTATTAAATGGTTTAAACATATTTCTTATGCGTTATATTTAACAGCTTTAATATCGTTAGTCGGTGTAATCAGGCGTTAAATTATTATCTTCAAACAGAGGGAACGAAAACGACGGGAATATGAAATCTTACCTTAATTTTGTCAAATGTTCTAAATACAAATTGCTGAGATCTAAAAGATAAGAAATTTACTTTTCTTATCTGAGATTATTTCTTCGGCAATTGTATATGTAGATACCGATTTAAAAACGACTCATATCAATGACGTAATATTTTCATTTATGTATCTTAAATATATTTCAATCGTCGACATTGTTTGCTGAATTTAAAATGCAAAATTCCGTTCCACGTAAATAACCCAAGCTATTTGTGTGACATAATGTCTAACCCTGAAGAGATATTATTGACGGCGACTGCGAAGGGGTGATTTGGCTCCCTGCCACCGCCTGCCATCGCAGCACCGCCAGGTTATCAGTCCGTACGACCTATAAGCATTCTTCCTTATTCCCATAACAGCTGTATTATTCATTTTTATGTCACGAAAAACTTTCGCTATTCAAATTTATAAAAATAAATTTTACTCGCAGAATTATTGATAACGCAACTTGACTTTATAAGCCGGCCATCCGCAATAGAGTGTATGTGAAAAATATTAAATTTACATTACACAATCAAAGGTCATTTAAAACATTTTAATATTACAAAATATATATGTAGACGAAAATTGAACGTTCAAAATAATATTTTTCAAGTATAGTACGGTCCATGTCGCAATTATCCCCTGAACCGATTTTCATATCGTCAATTACTTTAATATCACAACCCTTTATTCAATGTTTTAAATTTTACCTCAGCCAGGTTAATAAAATACTTAATTAAGGTAACGTAGCGTCACTGATATTGCCGTCGGCTGTCAGAATGTTTAAGGGATAGGCTCCATGACTGCGTTGCGTCGCATAGCGACCGTGATAGCAACGGATTTCTTGTTTTTCTATCTTTCTAAAATCTATTGAGCTATATCCGCCCCATCGTACTCTAAACTAAATATATACAGAAAACATAGAAAATTAATGAAACACTACGCGTTAGCTTCATACATTGATTAAAAAAGGTGATAACATGACTAAATTTTGTATCTAATGGCTTATTTAAAATACTTAAAACTCAATTTACATCAAATGCATTTAGTCTTAGCCTACGTACCATATAGCTTCTATGTAAGTCAAACCGGACAATCCTAACGGATCAACGTATTGTACGGAACATCTGCGTTGACAGTGGACACAAAACATCGAAACGAAAAATCGTAGAAAAGCGTCGAAGCGCCGACGGCATCGCGCATAATTCTTCCTCCCATTTCGTTTCTTGTCAGTCGATCTACCGAACTAAACGCAAGAAATGCATGTCATAAAATATATATGTAAAACGTCGCAGCGACTTATGTGACACGACATCAGCAGATAATATGACGACAACGTAATGCAACGTACTAGTGGAGCACCACCCTAAGATTGTGAATATTTTCCTACATTATTCAACTTAAGTTACCATTTCTGAACCTAGGTATAATTAACAGTTAACAGCTAATAAAGAAGAACGTTATTTAAGACTGAAATGCCCGTGAGGTTTTTATGGATCCAGGTATTTATCGTAAAACGTTATATCTTGAGCTAAAAACCTCTTCTAAGATAACGATATTATAAGTATGTAATAAGTATCACATATCCAGTTTATTGACTTCGCTATTTTTACTCATTTTATCTTTATTTTGATTTTTTCAACGTAATGTACATTATAGGGAGTCTAGACATATTATAACTAAATTCATAAGTGCGTTGCAGATCGAATAATATTGTGAAACTGCATTATGAGATTGATGTATAAATAAATTTAAGCGCCATAATTAAAAAGCATATATCAAATAAGCTTTTAAATAATGTACTACACGAACCCTTATTAGCAAGAATAAAAAAGCCTGTGGCCTCTTCAAAACATTGCGCTCCGCTTCCATGAAAATACACGGTTATTATAATATAGTTGCCTGAGGGAAGAGCACATATTTATTTGCTTCAAGCTTTGCTGACAACAAACAGTACAAAGGGAGCGTGGATAAAGATTGCGTTTAATGTTAAGGAACACACGATACACGTAGGTACAAAACAAAACATTTGTTTTGTTATTCCACATAATGCGTCTGTGGGATGTGATATTTTTATCTAGATGTTATAATAATGTTTTAAGTTTACTAAACATTATAGTGAACGGCTAGTGGTGAATACGAGTATTCTGGTCGAGACCAGGGAAACCTTATTTCCCCACCGAAGCGAGTTTTCAGAGCTGAGATGCCCGGGTAATTGTATGTTTGCATGTTTGTAAGAGTATGTAAGAATGCAAAACTTGCCCGACTATGACTAGAGTATTGTTTATCCGACCTTAACTATTTTCCTATGAACTTTACAAAAAAACGTATAATTAGTATAGCGTAGGTATCGCAGAAACACATCTTCGATTCCAGCTCATCTTTTGAAATACAAATAATGTTTAATAGTTTTCAGAATACATTAATACTATCTAGATTTGAATTAAACAATTACATTATAAAGCCTATTAGCATATGTAGATGTCAAACTTCGGTCCTACTGGCGCAATATGCAGGTACAAACTCAAACTTAGTTACCAAGTAATGTATTCGATAGCCACTTCGAGTAATTTCATTGCATTTGTTTATCAAAGCATGTTTCCGACGACAAAATTTAGGGTACAAATGGAGTACCCGGCGGTAATAATACCGCGGCGGGTCAAGTATGCGTTTATGTGGAGTACGCACAAACACTCGTGGCGTCTGAACATTCCCGTAATTCATTCACGTTGTTTTCCTTTCGTTTCCTGCATTAGAATTGGATATATCTATTGGTATTTTACTTTACGTGCGATAAAACTGTTTTCCCGGTGTGTCGTAATTCATTCCTGTGCTCGAAACCGGAATTAAAGCTATCACAAAATACGCAATCGATGTTTGGATTTTCGCTTATAATGGATGCAGCTTTTTTATTTACCTATAAGTTTCATTGTATTTGCGACTGAATATTCATAGGAAATATAATAATTTTAACCTGTAATATATTTATTAACAAAATACAACATTCTTAGAATTTCTTAAGAACATTTTACCGATACTTAACACGTAACATTATAATAGAAGATATAAAACAATTTAATAGATATAATTACAACCCTGGGATCTCATCAACTTATAATGAGAATTTTAATCATGTAAGCAAAATTTCATAAAACAGCGATACCCTTTATTAGCTTATGCCTGAGCTAGGAGTAACTCATTAACTTTCAGTGAAACATTATAATAAATATTCATCAAAATTTTAACAAAATATCTATCTACTTATCTAATAGGTTATACATTAACACACTACTAGTCAGCTAGTCCGATTCAATTATTTTTTGTGGCAGATACACAATTGATCGAGGAAGATAGATTATTATATTATATCAATAACGTTATGCTATGAGAGAGAAGCTGCGCGGGACAGCTATTTGTGCTATCATATACTTTTTAAATGAACTTAGTTAATCCATTGAAAATTTTCAGCGTAAACCTATCCTTTCCTATTCATCTGAGAAAGTTACATGAAGAACCGCCTTTGCTCTAAGGCAAATTTTATTTTAATTGATACAATAAATAATAAAACGTTACAGATGGCGGAAATTAAAATAGACTTATGTTTAGGATAGTTTGAATTAATAAAGAATATATTATTTTAAATCAAATCAGAATTATTGTTGCTAAGCTGTTTCTGCAGAGGATAACTGGCAAGGAACTCTGCAGTTATTCTTCTTAATTGTGAATTCTATTAAATACTCTTATTTACTAATTCTTACCCAGATTTGAAGTCCACTATAGGTTGATTGGTTAATTTTAGTTTAAATAAAATATAGTGACTTGACGTCGTCCCCGTATAACGTTTAAGTGTGCCAAACTTACTCCATCGTCCAGATACCTATTTCTTATAAAAAGATAAAAGTTGTGCGTCCCGTATTAAAATAGATTATTCATCCAGGTTGGTACGAAGATAATTGGTTCGAGACTAATTTGGAGCGAGAGGGCATCGACTGCACGCCGGAACAGATGCGGGAGGCTGCGGAGGGCCACCTCACCACGGAAGCTCTCATGTGGAATCAGAACGCCAATCAGACCACTATCTCGGGAATGACTTCTGAGGATTTCAGGTTAATGTCATAATTATTTGAATTGGAATAGATCTATTAAGAAGGGAAGAACATATTTATACGTACAATATATTTAAAACAAAAAGACTGATTTAATAATAGTGTTTTTTTTTAATTATTCAAAAAATGTCTTGGTATAAACTTAAACGTAATGAGAAAGGCGTTCTTATTGAATAGTTTTCATCCGTATGTCACTGCCTTTCGTGAGTTAATTTCTATTAAGATATTTCACATTGATATACCATATCATTATCTATTGCTTAATTGTTTCCTGTAAAGCCTAAATATTAAAGAACGAAAAATAAATACGCTTAATCAAACATTTCTAAGTGCAAAATCTAAAAAGCAAAAATCTTTTTGCATAATTTCACGCCCCATTTCTCCCACAATTCTTCGCAATATCCAATAGGATCAGAGTGTCGTAGTTTCGGAAATCTAATTTTATGTGACAACGACTTCTTTTGTACGAACACATAGGAAACGTTCATGCGGCAAGATAGCAAACAAGACCGCTTGTCACAACTTTTACGGCTTGGGGTTAAAGTATTCTTTCTACATGCGGATAGCGCTATTCAATCTTGAAGGAAATTCCGTTTAAATCATATTTTTAACCGACTTCCTACTTGGTCAGTAAATACGGAAAAATAAAAACTTTGTGCCAAAAATAAAATCGATTTCATCACATTTAAAGGTTCAAAGTAACTTTTATATAAATAAAAGTTAATCGGTGGAAAATCTTGTTAAATCGTTAATATGGCCAGGCTTCCATGGGCTTTTAAAAAATATAAAATATTTTCGCATTTTTGTGTAAAGAAGTTGGTTATATTTTTGACAAATGTTATTATTTTTAAATAGCCTTTCGATACATTGGCTCTTAATAGTTATTAACTATTATCCTATTATCCATTTATACACTCGGAAAGCAATAAAGGTGCTATTATCTATCGTTTGTCGGCAAAGTAGAATCGGAAATTAGGTGTCTCGAGGATTATTATCTGTGTCGGCTTGTCCTCACTTAAGCTGATTCATCACTTGCGATATTTATTTAATCCGCTTTCAGAGTAAGGAAACCAAGACCCGTTCCGTTTTGTATTTCGTATTCAGGCAAACGCTGACATAAGTATCGAAGAAGATAAATGAGAAATTGGTTATTAACGTCAAAATTAATTATACCCTTTCAGTAATAATCCCTCAAGAATGACTAGTAATTAGATGCAAAGTATTTTAGTACTTAACACACTTTTTAGTAGACACTATTTTACTATGAAGCAGTTGTTTCTGATGTTAGTCGGCCCATTTTACTGCAATATGTCGCCACAATGACAATTAAAATGCTATTGCCATTTCTAATCTATCGTTGATTTTTGTTATATAATTACCGTTTCTCGTTCTCTACTCTGTACAAGTCTTAAACAGCAAAGCGCCATTTTAATCAACTATTATTTTCATAAGTACGTATCATTCTATGTTAATGAGAAACGCGGCTTTGTTATTTGTCTGGTATTATTTTAATGAGATTCATAAAAGGACAGACACACACAAGTTGAACTAACTTTGTAAGGAGATGTGTAAGCGTTCATTTATTTTGAATAGATCCCGTCTGAATGAAGCGCTCCGGGAAGCCGGATACGACATCGATCGCGAGAAGTTCCCTGAAGGATATCAAGAAGCACCGCTAGCCTACGATGCAGTGTGGGCCGTCGCGCTCGGTAACAATATCTCAAATTTTAACTTCTTGTTCAATCTCGTACGTACAATCTAATAAAAATTCTTCTGACAGCCTTCAATAAAACAATGGAGAAACTGCAGAAAAGCGGGCTGAGCTTGAAAAATTTCACATACACCAACAAAAACATCGCAGACGATATATACGAGGCTATAAATTCGACTTCATTTTTGGGAGTGTCGGTGAGTATCTCGTTTACCACACGCTATTGTTATGAATCTAATATTTTATAGTTCAACAACGATTCAATGCGAGTTTTCGCTCGTTACACTAATGACTCCAGATTGAGTTTCACAGCTGGGTAACGGCAAACATTTCTTGAAACAAATTGGTGGAAAGATTCGCGTTACTTCATTATTTTGTTTTAATAAGGGTTCGGAAATTTGAGTTTATGGAAAATAATTAACAGTTTAATGTGGTAGATAATGTTTGGCGGTACAAAGAATTTGAAACATGGTATGCTTTAGACTGAAAATTGACTTTACTTTGTGCATGAAGCGATCTGATAAGCATGTATGAGACTACTTGAAGTTTTATCGCAGGGATTGGTGGCGTTCTCGTCCCAAGGCGACCGGATTGCGCTGACTCAGATAGAACAGTTGTATGACAACCATTACGTGAAACTCGGTTATTATGACACCCAAGCAGATAATCTTACGTGGCTGGAACGCGAAAGATGGGTTGGTAAGTGCAAAATTCTATTTCTTTTTCAAAGATAGTACATTGATAGGAATGAATTCGTTTTCGTAAGTTAGATTCAGTACTTATTATATTTAAATAGTTAATATTCTCGGTTCTAATTTTAATTCATTATAGTACGTTACTGATAGGACACAAAATGCTCCAATGTATACTGTAATTGCTACGAACATGTATTAGTTGTAGCGACAATATATAGCAATCATCGTTTTCTACACACTATATTTCATAAGATACAAATATCACTTTTTATTTTATACAAAATATTTGATAACCCTAATAATTTATAGGTTACAAATTGGCAAATGTGTTTATGAAAAACCAGACCTAACTCCTCAAAATAAAACCTATAACGCATTAGCAAAAATATTAAAAAGTAAGGAATATATATTAAAAATGAGAAAAACATACAGATCAAAATAATGTTATTTGTGTAGCAAGATAAATTATATATAGTTATTCGTTAATGAGATTCAATATCTACAACAAGAACCCAAATACCACGCCTCAAAATATGTTCTTTATGAAAGTTTGGATGTTAATCAATGTTAAAGGATCAATAACGTATGATAGACTGTAACGCATGTCATGTCGCTTTCATCTATATAATTTACTTTATTTACCTTGAATAATTTAAACAAAGCTTATGGTTTTGAAGTTTCAAAGAAAAACCAAAAATTGTTGAAGTGGAAAATATCCATTGTTATCGCCATTTATATTTCAAAGGGATGATATATAGATATGTATACTTGCTTCTTAAATTCCTTTATTAATTCCCATAACTTTGGCGTTGCTCAGCGCTAAAATCATAATGGGCCCATTACAACGCGTTAAAATGATATCATTAGGAACTTTACTAAAAAGTTGTTTGCCCAAATTCTGCCCAGATTACCCGGGCTTAATACTTATCTTTTTAGACCGATTAACAGCTCGTAAGATAAATGGAAAATACCATTAAAAGTTAAAACGATAATGCATTCTTTTATTTGTTTTTTTTTTTTGTTTTATTAATAATACAAATCACTGATTACTGAAAAAGCAGTTTATCAAAATTATAGCACAAATTAAAAAACTTATTTACTTAAGTGGATAAGATGATTCTACGAAACATGATTAATGTTCAATATCACTAAGAAGCATTGCATTTGAATGCAGCAAGTTAAAACTAGAAATAGACGGAATTGAAAATGACCATTTCTTTTTGTCTTTCTTTAAATACACAATTTTGCTGTCCGTTTATATATACAGTTTCTCCAATTACCCCTTATTGGCGGTTATTTTGCTTAACGATATGCACTGTAAATTTGGTAAACGTATATTTTGTGGAATTTTAATTAACCTAGATCGTCGAGTTATTTTAACAAGAAAACCACAAAGGGAATTCACAGTTCATATTTTTATATGCGTAATTACATCAATGTCAAAAATTATTCAGATCTGGAAATGTTCATAATAGTCATATTAAAACAAAAGAGAAAATGGAGGTTAACAGAGTGGGTGCCATAATTAAATATTTTCTGATGATATGAATAACTGGCAAATGGATTAAATGGATTGTTCAATAACTCTGTGCCAAAAAATAGAACCGACAACTTCACACCAAGTATATAATAACTTTAGTTTTACTTTTCAAAAATATTCGTAAGTGGTGGATTACCTGTTTAGAATGTAACAGAATTTTGCACCGACTTAAGTGAAAAATAACCCCACTTCTTTCCTTAATTCTGAGCACCTTAAACTCCTGACGGTTGGAAAGTGCTGTGACTTCCAATTTCCAAAATTAGCGACAACATTATGATTTCCAGATGAAAATAAAAAACTTTATAAATACTACTAATTGTTATTCTCGATTTCTCACGTTTCCAATCTCAAATGTCGAAAATATCACACCCTCGATATTACCTTTCAAACAAGATAAAGAGTTCCGAAAATTGGTTCATAGAAAAGAGTTTTGCACAAACATGCATAAAATAAAACATACCGTCAATAAGAAACGTTGCCTTTTGGAAGTCGGATAAAAATAAAAATGTTTTATTATAGATTTACGTAACTGACTCGAATCTATTTTAATGCAATAGTTTTGCACTATAAACTTAACGATAACTGCACGGGAGAGTTTTATGTTGTTTGCTACAACCAGAGCCATCTTTATGAATATTTTCGTTAGAAATTTTAATGGTTGTTCATAAACTTTAGACAACTTATCAATTTTAATTGAATAAATGAAGTAGTATTTGCTTTTAAAGAATTAACGTCGTTTATTGTAATATGTAATCCATATGAATATTATAAAGAGAACATACTTGTGTTTCTGTATGTGTGTTTGTGATATTATCTTTCACGATTAGCAAACTGCATCATCGTCAATTCATACGCTTTTGGACCATAGTCGCATATAGTTATTATATGGTAAATTAGGCGATTAATAAAGAAATTAATTAAATTAGTCACGCATCAAAATTCCCTACATTTAATAGATTATATAGATTTAATAGAGAAGCCTAGCCTAGCCATATTCTCGGCTTATTCTAGACAACAATTAGTAATATGTAAATACACAGATTACGCATGTAATAAAGTAACAAAGCGCCTTAATAAATAACTAATCACTATTTGAGAAACCTAGTTAAGCTTATATGTATCTTGTGGGATAGTAATAAGCAAATTCTTACTTGAAATTAATTTCAGTGTCTATAGATAGTTTGAATATTGAAATATTATACATAGACGAATTATATGTTCACAAAACAAGGAAACACAAAAAACTCTATAAGTATATTTAAAATTGTCAAGTATATTGCGGATGATAAAAACTGGATTAGCTTATTTTGTGAGTCGGTTGATCATGATAAAGGTGGAAAAGTACCCACAATCAGACCGTAATGTAGGGTGAATGAGTTGCGCACAGTCTCTGACACTCTTTTTGCCTATATGTCTACCCTATGCATCATAAATACGTAGATACGAATTATGCAACCTGTTCGCTTATATAACTGCAAGCAATGAAGATTATTTCATTCTATTTATTTTATATGCGATTGTACAGGTGGAAAAGTACCTCCGGACCGTACAGTAGTGGTCAACGAGTTGCGCACAGTGTCTCTGCCTCTATTCGCCTGCATGACTGCTCTGTGCATCGCTGGTATCCTGGCGGCGATCGCGCTTATCGTGTTCAACATCATGCACAGGCATCGACGGTAAGAAACAATTTATGTTGACCCCATTTTGTGTTCGATAAGAAATCCCTTGTTCGACGTTTTGTGTGAAGTGTTTGGAAAAATTCAATTTTCTTTTAAAGCTTTTTTCGTTGTAGATAAACTGTTATGTATGATGATTTTATGCATGTTCTTCAAAAAGAAAGGTTTCCTTTGTGTAATTTTGCCAAACAAATTGTAGCCCTGGTTTTGAGGAATCATTAGCTACAGCTTAAGAAAATAACAAGGTATTTTGTAAACCAGGCATAAATCATAGCACATATAATGCCAGGATCCAAATATATCATATCAGATAGAAAACATGTTTTTATTCCTGCGATGATTATCTCAATGTAGTTATCTTTCCGCCGTTAAGTTATTGACATCGTGCCGATATCCGTGAACCAGCGACTCAATTTTTATTACCGGCGAATGTCAGAGCGGTCGTTAAAGCAAGTTACGTCTGTAAATATTTCCACGCTGTTTATGGGTATATTCTTCTGACCGATTTCGACCTAGCGAATCTCAACAAATGCTACTCAGGTTCACGGTGCCTTTCATAATCCGCTGGGATGGAAGCTACACGCGCGCTTTGACGTACAACAAGATGTAGAAACACTACCAATATCTTCAATCAGAGCTTTTACTGAGTTTTTTTATTTTTATTTTGGGAGATATCCCAACAACATTTCTTGTTTAAAAAATATAATTTTTTTATTCTGGGATTGTTATTTTATCTATAAGTTCTATCTGTTTGACAAATTTAAAATTTTGGGAATAGCTAGTTGTGGTAATGTCTAAGAATATTTATGTATTCGGCAGGGTGATCCAATGGTCGCACCCAGCATGTAACACCGTGATGCTATGCGGGTGCTGCGTGTGCTTTGGGTCTGCTATCGCGCTGGGCGTGGACGGGCGCTGGGTGCAGCCGCAGCACTTCTCGGGGCTGTGCGCGGCGCGGGCCTGGTTGCTCGCTATGGGCTTCTCGATGGCGTATGGAGCTATGTTCACTAAGGTGTGGCGCGTGCATAGGCACACGACGAAACCGAAAGTGGAGTCAAAGGTAAATATTCCTTGTGTTTTTGTTAGGTTCATAAAATCTGCATAAAAAATATATACTATATATAGGAATCTTAAAATTAGATGATTACTCCGTTTCATGGTTCTAATCTACCTTCTGTACAGAACAAAACAATTTGTCTTCACGATTCGAGCCCCGGAGCAGTTGCACCGGGGCTCGAATCTATGATAATCCGGTTGTAACGCTAACTACTACTAAGCCATTGGGCAGTAATATGTTTAATAATATTTGACAAAATATTTTTTCTATAATTATTAATTATTACAAACATTCATCTAGTTATAAGATATAGATAATTTTAACCTCATTTTATGAGAATGATAAAAAGAAGGATTATAATTATATCTCGTAAAACAATTCATAATAAATACAAGACTTCCATCACAAAATTGCTCGCTTAATAAAGATCGTGTTACGGGACACAATTTACTAGCAAGTGCCCCGTCTAAATCCCTTAACCTGCCTTTCCCTATCTTCCTACCCCATAACATACATTAATTGTTAAACAGGGTAACCTATCTTATGTTCGAAGTATATTATTACTTTTACCGACCTCATGTTTCTTGTTGATTCTTCGGGACTTAGTGGAATAAACAGAAATTACAGAATACAAACACACGGCGAGACTTAATCTATAATTTCTATGATATGGATATTTTCTTTAAAAATTTCTTATTGCTCCATTAATCGTGGTTTAACATTAAGTTTTAACCTAGACTTAAAAGTAACTATTCAAGTATTTTTACCTTTCTCTAGTAACGTCGCGTACATTACTGACGTAGCAAACGTCTATGTACGTGAGTTTTCTTCCCAATTCACGTCCGCGTCGTGCCTCTTATGATATAAATTCATTTTTATAAAAGTTAGACTGAACTCATTTTATAGTATATACTTCACCTTTTAGCATTATAGCCTTCCATGATTAATGTAACACAAACAGATTTTTTTAAATTGGACGAGTAGCTTTGAAAAGGAACAAACGAAAAAAAACAGGATAAAAAACAATCTATCGCAATTTCTGGCAAAACTATAAGTTCTATAAAAAATTAAATGGGAAAGTTGAAGCTAATAAACAGATCTACGAATGTATTTACACGTTTTTGATATACCATCAAAATGTATGCAAAAAATTCCAATAATCATATAAATGTAATTTTTGTATAAACCATCAAAATGAAAAGAGATTTCAATAGACAAAATTCACACCAAGTTTTTTAAAAAAGCTTCAATTCGATTCAATTCTTTTTCTTAATTGCAGTGCTTTGTACAAAAAAGCTTAGGTATACAATATATTACGTGAGATTTTTCTATTGCAAATTAGGTTATTTTCCACAATTTAATCAATAAAATCACAGCGTATTTGGTATATGAAAAGACTATACATAATAAAAAAACTGTATTTTTTGCAGAAGATAAAAATAAAAACCAAAAACTCAGTTATTTGACTTTTTCGCATAAACTTTGAGTTATGTGAAAAAATGAACATATAAAAGTTGTAGATCTTGTCAATACCTACAACTTTGAAATTTAGCTTTTTTTATAGAAATTATTATCTTTCCAGAAATTACGATAAACCGTTTTTTACCTTAAAACCCCTTAACCGCCTAAACCCCTCTTGACGACATGGTGTCTATATATTGCTCGAGTTTTATATAAAGTTTGCCCTATGTACCTATCTACTTTGAGGCAAAAGTAACTATGCAAGTCTCGTTACCTTTTCAAGAGTAATGTAGCGTACATTACCGCCGTAGCTGACGACAATGTACGTGAAATTTTCCTCCCAATTCACGTTCTCTTTTACAATATAAAACAATTTTCGAATCGCAGGCAATTTATGTCTTCGCTAGCAAGTTCAAATTCTTCGGTACGGCGCTTCATTTTATTTATAGCACGCAATTTGTTCCGTAATGACTTTATCTGTTTTTAGTACATTAGGCGTTAACTGAAATTTGTAGAGGGTTTTCTTCAATGCTGTGATGTTATCAATTTACTAGCTAACTTTATAAATGATAAGTTTTTAGAAGTATCGTTTCTGAAGGCGGTGATTGTAGCCGCTTTCTTACGTAACTGTAGATTTCGCGACCGATTTCTGTCATAAAGAAGGGAGCCAACTCGTTATTTTCTTTTATGTATGAGCAGAGTAACATCTTAACGTATCTTTCTAATATTATATTCCAAATGGCTCGTATATAGGCGAAGTGAAGGAATAAATTCCGCGCGGTTGATTTCGCGGTTCTTGTGACGACAAACGCATAAATCTAAGAGACAATATCCGTAACATATAATTTACAATAGACACTGAGGCCGCGCTTGCAATAGAACCGAGATAAACTTAAGCCAGGACATTATGGCGGGCTCTTGATCGTCTTTGAAAATAACTTTAAAGCTTAACCTATTGTAAAACATTGAGATCAGTTGCGAGCGGGTTCGAGTTTAATGGAGAGGTATATTCGCAGGAAACAAAAGATTTTACTTTTGCTACGGAATTATGACCTAGAATAGATGAGGATTATCGTGATTTAAATATTTTCATAATATTTAATTATTCACATCTTCAATGCAATTACAGCCTAACACTATACTATGTTTCAATAAACTGTACGTTTACTAAAATATAAACGATCCTGTTGTATGTAAAATGGTTCCTTATTCTTTTTTTTTCCAAAAGGTAAAAATAACAAAACTAACAAATATGACCTATAAATATCTACAAGTAACAGTTTTATCTTCAAAAACACATGGTATTTTAATAATATATTTTTAGAAACGCATGCACGGCTGGAAGCTGTACACCATGGTGGGCGGTCTGCTCATAGTGGACGTGGCCATTTTGACGGCTTGGCAAATACGGGACCCGCTGCAGAGACGCGTCGAGATATTCCCTCTGGAGGCGCCCCGCCACCACGACGACGATGTGCACATCCGCCCCGAACTGGAGCACTGTGAAAGCGAGCATAACGCTGTTTGGCTCGGTGAGTAATTGCTGAATATGCGAGATGAATCCCTGCAGGCGGGCAAGATTAACTAAGAAATCGATGCTCGCCTACTAGCGACCAATTCAATCTTTGCTTATAGTAGGGAACATTGAATATTTTTTTCTATTAAAAGCGTTTGTAGGTAAAATTTGGTTTAAATTTAGTTCGAATATGCATTCAAATATAACAATGTGCAGTACTTACATTATATTCTAGGCCAAGGAAGCATACATAATTTAGCAGACACCGTTTCCATTTCAGAACGCTGAAATATCACACCGAAATTACAAATTTTACTGCATATAATTATCTCATTATAATTTATGCGGCCCTCTTAAATCGCGTTAATATGAATATGAAAACTTGTTGACTTATTTAATTAATAAATTATTATTCACGGGTCTGTAAGTTTCGATACATCGGCTTCGTGATTTATGCATGGAGCGATTAATTATTCAGAATTGTTCGAAATACTAACCGTTGCAATTAACTGACCTACTCCGATAGTTCACTGGAAATCCGTTTACAGCGTATTATGAATTTTAATCACAATAAAACTTACTAGGGCTATAAATAGCTATGAGCTAGCCGGGTAGCTTTCCGAGCACAAATGGGATTAAATTTTAGTTTGACATCAAGCGACAACATACTGCATCGATGTTGTAGTTCGCGAAACTTACACAACACTGGAATGCGTGAAGTATTTTACTGAAAACCATAATTACTTTAAATTCATCCATATAATATTCAATTTATGTTTGCAAAAGCTTGCCTTTTTAAAATTGGCTGATATAATATCAAAATAAATTCTCGGACCTGTATATTCAACAGTTTCTTCGAAATAGAATATTATAGACTTCTAAGAAATATAACGAGCTCCTTTGCGGGAAATCTCGAGCTCCACTCGTATTATTCTTAACAGCGATGAAAACCTTCGAAAATGCCAAAATAGATGCTTTGAAAGAAAATTCTGTATGAACACATTTTTCACGACGACCCATTACTTGTAACAAAATTACTTCTCACGCTCCTGAAATTCTTAAAGCTAATTATGAAAGAGGAAGTTTAATACCGTATAATTCAGTTCCTAAAACGATGAAAACATAAATAAGTCTCAAATAAAGTCCACCGCAAACTCATTTGTGAGCCGGCAGTAACTTGGCGAGCAAAATTAAAAACTTTTTAATTCTTAATCACATCTGCTTTGTCCATGAAGTAGTGCAATACTCAAAAACATTTTTGCTCTTGGCAAAGTATAAATGAAACCATTTTGAACAGATACCATTATTGCATAAAAGATTATTAAGACAAGAGTAGGACTTGTCAATCGATATAGATCCTAGTACTTGATTTTAAGAAATACATCCAATTTTCGTTTTCAGGTGTCATGTACGGGTACAAAGGTCTCGTATTAGTGTTTGGGCTGTTCCTTGCATATGAGACTCGTTCTGTGAAAGTGCGTTCAATAAACGACTCCCGCTACGTAGGCATGAGCATTTACAACGTTGTGGTGCTTTGTCTGATCACGGCTCCGGTGACTTTGGTGATCGCCAGTCAACAAGACGCGGCGTTTGCATTCGTCTCTTTGGCCATCGTCTTCTGTTGTTTCCTCAGTATGGCGCTGATATTTATACCGAAGGTATGTATGCAGGACCAACATAGATCATTATTAGAGTTTTAAGAGTGTGATGTGCTTTTGATAAATTATTTGAACGAAACGTTTGTGTTCTGATCATTTATCGGATGAAGACTTTCACAAGTCCGTTTTATCGTCAAGTAATTACCCCTCTCCCCTGTACCGTTTATCATACAGTTAATGTTAAAGAATATATTATTTATGGCCTTGTTAAGGAATGTCAAGACATTTACAATATTTTCCATTATTTTGATCATTTAAACTCGCCCGATGTTTGATTACCTGTGGTATTAAATTCTAGCTTGCAGCCGCACTAATCACCTGACGTTTATTGAAACTTTTTCAATGATTGCTTTGTCCCATATCGATTGCAATACAAACATACAGATTGGATAATAACGTAGGCAATAGGGAAATCGAAAACACGACGCAGGCTTATTCAAATATTCCGATGGGGATAAATGTATGTTAGAACTGAATGATTTGAATATAAATCAGTGTACCGTTCAGCGAAACTTGCAGATATTAGTCTACCCACAAATCATTGTAAGTGAAGTCCCGTGTTCCAGTGGGGCAAGGGGTAATTGTATTCTGTTTCTATTACGTTGATGGATGTTTATAAACGGGTAAGATGTATCACCTTATCTACCAGCGCGGTTATTTTGGGTAACAGAATCGATTTTCCGGCCGTCAACGTTCAAACGCCGAAATTACAGAACTGTCAAATTCAGGTTATTTTCCATATATAGAAACCTTATCTTGATATTAAGTTATAAGTTATTAGTTGTGTAGGTCTATTTATTGACTGATTTCAGGCAATATACTTGAAAACTATAAAGGGCAAATAGTGAATTTTTATAAATTTTAAACTGTTACAAATCTTGCCAATAAACAGAATGATATACTTTCCAAAAACAAAATACTTATTAAAAATCGTTGTTATTAACACCGTAAATACATTAACTAACAAAATTTGGTAAATTTCCTTTAAGCAACCCAAGCAGTTTTCTAAAAGCTTAGAATATATCTTATGTCCACATTTTCCACGACGCCACTTAGCCTAGGTCTTTACATAATCCGGTTAAAAGACCAATTTATATTAAAAATACACAAACGATCCCTGCATAAAACCTAATGAACATATTATACCTGTAATGTGAAAATTGTGTATTTTTCATTGTCATTTAATTGAACTTTAAAATTAATATTTGAGTTTCATTAACCATCCAATTTAGTAAAAAAATATTTAAAACATAATAAAAGTATTTGTGATGAGTTTTTCATTGAAGATGGAATTTTTGACAAACTTTTTAAACATTAGACGAACGGCTTTCTTTGCCGATATTAAGTATTTACTATTAAGTGTGGGCGCTTCTTTGCTTGGGCCCACTTTTATTTTTATATTATTGAGTTATCGTATATAATATGAATATAATCTTATTTTTATAACATATTGCTTTCAAAGAGTCTGATTTATTTTTTGAATTCGTAAATATTGCTACATTCTAATTCTCAAAGGCAACTTACTTTCTATTTATGGAAACGAAATATAATTTCTAGTCGTCAAAAAAATTCGCTGTTTACGTAATAAATTATAGTAGATTGATATCCTTGTTTTGAAAACATTCTTGAATATAAAGTGATTAACTTGAAACTTGAAAAATATCCGAGACAGGAACATTTAACTTTGCTGGGTTCTCCTCCTTTGAATATTTAATGCTCTCCCAGATTAAAGAAATTTTATGGTAACGCGAAGGGCCGCGCACGTTTTATCGTTTCTCATGTGTTTTTCGAACAAGATTAAGGTTTAATACCTCAAAAAAGCTTATGGAATTTGATACATTGTTTTATAATCTTTTAAAAAAATAAAATCAAGAACTACTTAATAGTAGGTGCAAAACTATTCTATAATACATTTTTACATGTAAAGTTTAACTCTATTTTGAAGTTTGTCGTAAAATATTTACAATACGTCGTCAATTAAATAAAGTGATTCGAAAAAAGATTACAAATCATACAAATGGAACAACTCAATTTAACACAGTTCCCGAGTTTTCAGTAAATTCCAAAAACACAATACAAATAAGCTACTGTATGTATATATTTTACATATTTATACAGTAAACTCTGCGAGCACTCGATTTTATAAAAATACGAACAGCGAAACCAAACTAGCACTGAGTTTCGTTCAAAAAGGTTACGCTACAAAAAATCTGAATAAACTCAATTCGCACGGGAATACCGGTATAATTTGTGAATCAATAACGCAAACTTTATTTAATAAATGTAATATTAATTCAGCACTAATGAATCGTGTAATCGTTTTATTAATACGATTCGATTTGCTTAAAATATCAAAAGTAATTGAAATATTATTATAATTGCAGAACATATAAAAAATTAGTTCATTATATTAACATTCACGCAAAATAGGCGCGTAAGACGGACACCAGCCCGAACAATAAATGACGAAATGATATTAATAGAGACTACTCGTAGAGATGAATATCTTAAACCAAAAGTAATCAAATAACAATTCTTTATCAGTAGAGAAGAACAACATTTTTCCTAAATCTCATAAAAATCTGGATTTACGATTGATACATTTAATTTAATATAACATTTTTACTTGAAATAAATTTTTGAAATTTCCAAATCTGATTCGAGTTTGAGAAGTTGAAATTGTTAAAAGATGAGTTTTCAAATGACACAGTTGCCAACCAAATTTGTATTATATTAAAAATAAATGTAACAAGAATATTACGTGATCAGTTCCTTATACATATAAGAACTATACCTACAACTTTAACACGATCATGTATCAAATCCGTGACAACAAGGGAGTAATGTAGCTGGCGTTTGTTTTTCCTCCATTCATCGCGTCCAGACAGCTTTGTTCCTGTTTTGTGTCTCATACTCTCACCCATTGATACTTCACGACCGACTAATAACGTCAATATTATGTAATCTTTAATCAAACTTTTTAAATCTAGTTATGTTCTTTGAACTAATACAAAATGTTATCTTTACCCACATTACTTTTGGCTGCGAGTCTGTTCTCGTGATATGGTTACAATTACTTTCAACCCCTATTTTAACTTCTAAGCCTCAACTATGTCTTTTCATGACTTTCTAATCAATTATATCTCTGTATCCAAATTCATTTAAATCGGTTTAAATATTAAGGCGTGAAAGCACAAGTCGACAGACAAAGTCACTTACGCATTTATTATGTTAGTAAAAATGTAAAATAGACTTCTTATTATCTGTATTAGTAATTAACTCATATTATTAATTCCATAGATCCGATAGTAACAGAATTTCCGACTGCCCATTACGATTTTCGAATTGGTAAAATACATTTCCATTAATCAAGACTAGTTAGATGTAATGGTTTTATCAATTCTATAACGATAATGATCGCACCAATTTATATGTAATGTTCCTGATAGTTTCGTCAATTTCA
Source organism: Phoebis sennae (assembly GCA_001586405.1). Classification (NCBI taxonomy): domain Eukaryota; kingdom Metazoa; phylum Arthropoda; class Insecta; order Lepidoptera; family Pieridae; genus Phoebis; species Phoebis sennae. The sequence goes on from LQNK01001430.1 coordinate 220,772, forward strand.
GGATTGGTGATTAGCCTTTTGTGCTTTAATAATTCAACTGTACCTAATCAGGGTATTTTTCGAGTTCTAGATCAAAAATGTACGTTGGTATAACCAAATCAAAAACGGTTTTTCATGGGTTAGAGTAAAGGCTCCCAAACAATGCGTCGCGAAACCCTAGGGTGTCGCTGGGATTGTAAGGGACGTCGCGAGGATGTCATTACTTCTCCTGCACCCATTGACGCGTCTCGATTATCTTTTCCCTATTTAAAACTAGAACTCGCCGCCCATTGATTCTAGCGCGTCTAAACATATAACTTAACTCGTAAGTGCGTCACGGATTGAAAAGATTGGGAATCCCTGAGTTACAGTATAAAATTTCTTATAAAAGGTCGGTAAGCTACCAAAAAGGAATCCATCTGAGTGTTGTCTACTGATATTGCATTCTATAACAAAAATACAAATAGTTACATATCGCGAAAATACCACGTCACAACTCTAACACAGCTCCCACACCCTTATGTGGGCATGCCAATACTGCTTACTATCTACTAAATCAAAGATTTGGTTTTTTTTACTGCAACTCAATTTCAAATCAATACAGCTACTAATGATGAATATAAGGTTGAACATCACTGATGAAGATAAACGTTTAATTTAGTCACATCAAATATGAATTTAAAAAGCATTTGCTCATATTTAGGCTACAGGGAAGTAATTTCAGGGATCGCAAATAATGTCAAAATGAACCATAAATGTAGATGTTTCGCGATCACCTCACATTAGCCTATTTTATTTATTTTTCGTGGTAAAATCAGTCAATTAGTAAATTTTATGTAAGGCATGTTGTATTTTGGATACTTTTTATGTTCAGATCCAATACTAATTGCAATGTGGTCGCAAATATCAAACATTGAATGAAATATACTGAATTTGAAATATCTATCGATAAGCACTTGCTAATTTTAAATCAACTATTGTGTCAATTACTCTCATATTACACTTATATTTCGATCGCATTCGTCTACAATAGGGTACGAGGGTATAAACCTGATTGCAAAATATTTTCCCAGCATAATACTTTCAATATTAGTTACCATTCCATTACAATAAAAAGACCCCAAGCTTTCAACTCAACTTAAGCCCTCATATAAGTAACTGATCACGTATTTCATTTTTGTACCAATAGGTCATCTTGCGCTGTATGTATTTAATATTTGTAGTAAACAATTCCAATGCTCTCAATAAATATTCAAAAATATGTTTAACATTTTCAAAAAGTACTCTACATCAGATTCGACACCATAATAATTATAGTAGCCATCCATCTTTTTATTTTCATGGCAATATTAATGAAAGTTAAAACTAAAAAATAAAGATTTTTCATGCTAAAATCTCGAAACAACGAAATATTTGAACGTACTTCGCCCAAAGGCATTTTTATTACCCTCCAATCTATATTTTTTCTCTCATTTTTGTTGTTAGTTTCGATTAGTTCCGTAGTTTCACAGTTACCCTTCACTTATTATACCTATGTATTAATACATCTATAAAACAAAGCCTTAACCATATAACTTTCCAATCTAGGTGATAGAAGTGATCAGGCACCCAACGGAAAGGGCAGAAAGCGGCCGAGGCTCTGGTTCAGGATCTGCCCCAGCTGATGAAGAACGGTACAGAGAACTGGTTAAAGAGAACGAGGAATTGCAGAAACTTATTGCTCAGGTAAATTACATAAAGATCACTGTAGCTAATGATATTCGTGTTCAATTACAAAAAATACTGAAACACACACCACGAATGAAATTTCCTGATTATTCCATGTTTTTCAGTTAAGTAGGCTACGGATGGTAAGGTAAAAATAATCTAGGTCGAACCATAAATGATTGATTTTTCTTTGCATAAACAGTAGAAACCAAAAGTAAATATAGTAGGAGAAAAAGTAAATCTATCGATCGTGCTCCTTGATTCTAGTGCCAACAAACTACGAAAGTGAAAGGATGGAGCGAGCATAATAATATCTATTGCGTAATTGGCTAATCTTCGTGGAGATTACCCACTCGGCAAAAATTAGGCCAAAATCATATTATATTAATAAATAGCATAAACAAAATTGTTTAACGCATCTGGCTGTGTGTTTCTATGGTTAAAACCACACAAAAGAAAGTAATACAATTTTTCACATAATAAATGGAAAAATGCATTCCAAGCCAGGACTTGGATATTTAATTCGAAAGAGAAAAGATTTTCTCCGGTGAGTTAATATACTGTATTTAATAAACTCAATCTAAACTATTCTCATAGGAATGAATGTTTGCTTTTGATTTGTAATTGAATATTAAATGACCGTCGACTCGTTTTGTCTTTAATACAAAAGGTTTTATCCCAATAATTCTTCGAAACGAGACTTTAAATCCTCAGGGAGAAGCGGCAATGGTTTCCGTTCATACATGATATAAGACCCAATGCTTTGTCTTCCCATTGGATATCGTTTCCGCAAAGTAAATATTAGTTCGTGGTAAAAACTAATGGCCGCTGGCTGGACCGAGCACATTTAATCTTGAGACGTTACAATTTAAGTTTTATACCCTTGTGCATTCTTGCGCCATCTCCAAGTTGTAGAATTAAAATGGATTCCACCAAGAGCTAACAATGTTGAACTTTTAAGTCTAGTTGTTGGCGCTCGATTTCGATTTTTCTCTCTTTTCTTTCCCTTGTAACAGTTTCAATGAATTTGAAATATGCCAGTACTACCATCAGTCTTTAATTACTTTAACAGTATCGTTTGCTTTTTCTATCTGTCTGCTGGACGGAACTCAACTCGTGTAATTCCAATAAGACCGATACAATCAGGGTTGCCAATTTCGGAGCATTCACCCAAATAGGGTAAGGGTACAAACTGGAATTTTACTATATACCCGCATCATATTATAATGTCGAGAACTCTATTTATTATCGTCGCTCTCGGAAACGCGTGGTATTCGATTGATATTATTAATATACTTTAAAATACTCATATCTGAAATTTCCGTCATCACGATCAAAAGATATGGCAATTAATTTCGCGACAATACGCGTATTTCGACACCCGCAAGGAAATGAAACCACCCATTGGATGTTCTCGTGGACTTGTTATATTGAAATTTAGCAAGAAGCGATGTCATAGCAACAGTAAATGGCAGAAACATAAAACCACAAATTATTGGTTAATTATTTAGCGTGAGGAGTAAATATTTTCAAGAGTTGGTTACCCTGACAACCCAGCGGATAAACACAAGAATTACATCAGCGCTGACAGTTATCCCGTTTTAATCTTTTTTAGACAAATGGACCCGTACTCTGAATTAATTACAAAACATGAATGCATTTGGTTATTGCATTTGATGTAATATTTGCTCACTTTATTTGGTTTTTTTGTTCGTATCTAATAATTCTGATAAATCTTAATAAATCATAATACTAATGGAATCTGTCTATATCTTTATAGTTACATTGCTCTATAAATGCGTAATTTGACTTAATAATAAGCGTTTTTTAACTTTTGAGTTTATAGGAACAAAATAGTGTTATACGTCAGTATTTAACGTTGATCAAGATAAAAAATGTATCTTCATAATTTCCAATGCAACCATAATCCGAAAACATACTCAATTATTAGGAAAACCACTTAATGCAATAAAACAAGCAAACGAATTAGCAATATAATAAGCTTAAAAAGTAAATGATACCAAATTTCACGCTTTTTGGACTGAAGCCAATTGCCATATTAATCCTATTAAGCGGACGTGTCGGCATAACTATTTCATTTTTTAATTAAAATGATTTCATATTAATAGACCTCTTGCGTAATAGCTGGCTCGCCATTTTTACTTCTCATTTAAGTTTGTATTTTATCTCTTCAGTTATTCATACTGGAGAATAACTAAGAGATTTTTAACTGATTGTATCCGGATTATTATGCCCACTATTTAATCCACAAACGCAACTATCTAACTTGTATGTTTATAACCTAACTAGACAAAACGATTGACTGAATTTTGAGTAAGTTTTTTACTCGATTTATAATCTGGATTAACACTCACTATTTTACTTCATCTACATGTGTCCAGCTGTTAAGCGTACACCTACTAATTGACGACAACAGATACTGACATAATTAATTGATCGATTTTGTTAACAATAAGGAACTATAATTACAGTTACTAACAAGATACGTGTATATTCCAATTTAACGAAGCAAAATATCTGTAAATATAATAATAACATAACGTAATATTTTGGGCAGAATTGGTATTTCGTGATCAAATTTCCTTCATTTTATTCAGACTTGACATAAATCCGATTCAATTTCCGAAACACTATCTGTTGTAGATCCCTTTGCGGCTAAGGCAGTTAGAGGGGAAATAACATTTGCTTATTTTCATCACTTTTTGAAGCAATGTATATGAAGAAATTTATGCAGGGTGGAATTTTGCAATGCCACTTGGATGGAAAGTACCTACTCCTAGATAAATAGAATTTTTTTTTTCAAATAAAACACTCCTTTTTTGAGAGGAAAGATAATCTGATTTAAAAATACGATTACGATTTAACTGCGTGTTTAAGATAGTTTAAATACGGTTTATTAATGTGTTCTAAAACTGACATAAAAATAAATATGTTACATATTTACTTCTAAATTTGTATTGAATCTCTCAAAGGGTCCTCCTTTAAAATCAAAGGTATAATTTCTGAGAAACTCAAGTTGATTCAACTTTTAAAGCACAAAATGTCTTTCCCGGACCTTTTAATGCGTTTCCTTTCCTTCCCTGAAGAATGTGTTTCACGTATTTATTTAAAACAAAAGGCTAAAATACCCCGCTAACATAAAAAAGAATTTTGTAAACTGAAATAATATGATAGATTTTACTTGTTTTCATACAAAAGTCTTTGCAATGTTTTTACCTATTAGTATGGATGTAACAGTCATTCCTGCCCTTTATAAATATAAAACAAAAACCCAGTTTTATATTCGAACTGAAATTACTTCACAAGAAACAATGGTTCATATTTAAAACTTTTCGCGAATTTTCTGCTAAAGTTGAATCACTGTTGCTCAGTGTTGCGTGCTTCTTTTTTATTCGAAAATAATTTAAAAATAGTTATTTTTGTATAGTAGGATAATAGTGCTATTCAGGTTTATAAATGCAGTTTACAATAAACTACAGACACACAATAAAATGTAACATTGATTTGAACTCTCTATAAAATTTACGAAAACGTCCGCCTTTTTTTCAAACATATTGAAATTGTAAAGACTGCGTATTAAGTACCATAAAATACAGACTGTATTTCAAGTACCATAAAGTATGCCTATATGGATGGAATTTTTGTATTTTAGAATATTAATCCATCATTTTCTATGCTGAGCCTTGCTATCAAAGTATCACACTACTGCGTTAAAGCTATTTCAATACATCCAACACAATGTTTAGCCGAAACTTTACACTATAAGACATTAATTTAGATCGTTTGTATTAAAAAGTTAAAACCCTTTGCAGAGCCTATTATGAAAGAGAAAAAGAATATATTGATGCAGGATTCTATTTACAGAAAGAAGAACGAATTCGCGTGCTAAAACAGAAGCTAGCCGAGCGCGAAGCCGCCGCGGCCGACGGCGTGACGCAAGGTACGGGCGGCGGAGTGATCGCCGACTTGGCGACCGCCACCTCAGACTATGGCACCTCCACCAACTACACGCGCTCTTCACGCGCTTCTGTGTCCGATCTAGACTTCTCTGAGAGTTACCTCTAAACGTTAGAACTCACCTCACCGCCGGTCATTGATATAGTATGAAACGTAACGTCGGAAATTTGCGTCGATATTTTTGCTGCAAATGCATGGCTTCCAATTTTAATTTCAAGAAATATAATTTAATTGTTCATTTGCAAATGTATACAACAAGTAATAGAATCACTGAAATAACTTTTGATAATGTTATAACGGTTTATTAATAGCCGATTCTGACAAAATGCCAAAAAAACGGAAGTATTTAATATTTTATATTGTTAAAATTTTCCAATGATCCAATGATATATTTAATTAAGTGCAATTTTTACTAGTTTTCTTGTTAAATACAGTTCCCATGGACAATCAATTGTCAATCCTTATGAACTTCTTCCAGCACATATATTTCTAAAATTACTTGTTGTATATTGATCCCATAGGAAATAACTAATATTATTTTGAACCCTTCTCATTATTGTCTTACATTACCTTTTTATATGTTTTTTTTTTCATACTATATCAATGCTGCGACTTCGACTACATTTCGCATTAGTTCAAGATCTAAGAATGTAGTGTTTCTCATAATTTCGCAATGAAATTCGTCAATAAAGCACGGATATGCGTGGATTTTCTTATTTCCATAATAATTCAATTTATTGCTTCTAGCTAATATATAATTTGACTTATTTTTACATTAAATATCTTTATTTCCATTGATTAATTGAATACTTCTAAAACATCTTTCACTTTATTTTATTTATACATTTGAAAAGAAAATGATACTGGTGTTTTGATATTAAATATAAACAAGAGTTTTCGCCATTTATTTTACAAATAGGTCATTAATAAAAATACTCAAATTTTCTTTTCTAAAATTACTTTTATACCAGATCTATCTTATTACTAAACAAATACAACGAAGCTACTTTTTATATTAAATAAAACCAATTGAATATTATAATTCATTCAAACAAATTATTATTTTCATTATTTATAACAGATAAATAAAATCTAATCCAACCTGCAATAAATCATTTCCCGTTTTTGCCTGTTGTTTGTGATTGTATTTTTTTCACTAAAAAAACCTAGCCTAAACATAATCGAGCTATTTACATTGTATCTTTTGGATGTTTCCTTAATTCACTTTTTCTACCCCAATCTCTCTACCTCACAGTCGTTTGACCGCACGTGTGACGTCTTTGTAAATAACATATTCGTACTTCGACTCTTACTAGACTGACTTAGCCATACTTTAGACTTAATATTTCAGGCTTTCTAACGTTAAACTAACTCTTAATCCCAAATACTGAATCGATATTCAACTTTAAGAAGGTCTAAAATATCACTCTAATGAAGCGATGATGATATTTAAGTACATTTCAAAGTTAAACATCAACTATGTATTTGGATGTTAGCTGCTACTTTACATTAGGTGTTATTGTACTTTAATAGTAACCGTAACGTCGCTGGTCGATTAGAGTAATCAATTTTAATTTACGTCACCACAACGATTATACGATATAACGCTTTTAAAATAAATATAAAATGTTGAAAGCACTCTCATTATATTTAACACCTTTACTTATTATAATTGGCACAATTTTTAATAACTAATAGGTAGAAATCGTTAATAATTAATGAAATAATAAATGTTATGTACTTGTAGATACATTAATAGAAATTAAATTATATTTCCATTTATTTGTATTCATTTACGCATCATAAGTTTGTGTTATTGTTTGATTCATGCAGTCAAATCTCGTTAGTGCATAATTTTATCGAATAATATAATTAGAATTTTATGAGTTTATTGTAAATATTATTTAAGTTGAAGAATGAATAAATTAATCCATAATTGGTTATATTTTTTTTCAAAATTGAATCGTTTTATGAGGAGAAAAAGATCATTACAAAGGAAAAGATATAATTGCAAATGTTGGAACGTAAGTATTTGTATATGTTCCGTACCCCGTAGCACTGTGTTGTATTTCCAAAATTGCATGTCACCCTCCACCGTGCACTACCCCAAACAAAGTATCTTAACAATTTGTCAGCACATTATCTTGGCATTATGCAACTCCTAGTTACTAATATTAAACGTCTTTACTTGTTTATCATTTAACATGCATAGTGCCTCGACTAACTATTTAAACGCCTACTTGAAAACGGTATGTTATTCTCTTCTGCTTTACAACCCTTGATGAACTGGCATCGCTCCAGCGAGCCGATCCATTGAATAGAGCTATTGTATAATAAAACATATTTACGATACAGCCAAGAATTTTACCTAAGACTACAAATTCTTTAAGTACTTTTGCTCGTCCGAAATGTTTAAAAACAGAGGGGTATAAAAGATGAGACCTTTTCGAGCATGACATCTCGAGACATAGCCTACTGTGTACCGCAGCGAACGAGGGTCATACATTTTATGAAAACAATGGCCGTTTACGAAGCGTCATAAATATAACGTATGTAGCTGTATGAAGACGCGTTAGTAACGAGATTTCCTTGCATGAATGTTTTATAAAGACACTATAATATACCAATTATATTGCTTTTAGTATATTTATCAACTGATGATTTTGCGGATATTTTACGTTTATTTGCTAACTTCTAGTTGTGCTAATTTTACATGCCTTAACATTTTAGTTCTTTTAGTTTTTTTTTTAATATGAATATAATTTAATAAATAAAAGAAGCTTCATAATAAATTTTAAAATTGTACCTTTATTAAATGTTCTTTTTCTCTCTCGACAGATGTTCAGGACGAACACATCTGATCGCCCGCAAGGCAACCTTCAATTATTATGTACTAAAATAATGTAGCTAATTGTAAATTATTGTTAAAACTATTAAAATTATTGTAGACACATTGTTTATGAAATCAATTATCTATTAATAAGAAATAAAGTGTTCTTATATAATTAGACGAAAGGTTGCGTTAGATACTATATTTATTTGTTAAGTTTTTATATTGTAACTAATGTGGAAACACGTTCAAATATAATTTCATTTTATTATATTTTGTAGAGTGAATTTACAGGGTGGGGCAAATGGATATACCGCAAAATAGAGCATACCTTTCACACAACAATATGTAAAAATACTCAAAATAAATTAGAAACTGCTCCTAAGCCCTTGTTTAAATTCTGTGAATATATTTATAACCTAAATCATACTATAGCTTCTTATAGAGCCAATAAATGAACCAAAACAATTATTGTTGAATTGTTATGTAGTTTATTTTTTTAAATGTATGTATTCTTTTACTTCTTTATTGCCTTATGTGGACTAGAATAGGCTGCGTTTTGATTTTAAGCGTTTATCTTGTACCCACCCTGTGTATCGTTACGTTTTGCATTTAAAACGAATACAAAATTATATGATAAATATAATTTGTACATACTTAAATGTGTATTTTTAAAATTATTTGATAGCCTAAGGGTGGTTCCTCTTAGTGTATCAGTGAGTTTTATTACATCAAATTTGTTTTTTTTAGTACAAATTCTTACACAATTCATAATACGCATTTAAGGATACCCTTCTTCCTTATCTTAAATCAATAAATATCCTAGTAAAATACTTGCCATTTAAAATAAAATCTAATTAGTTAAAATATATATATATCTACTGTTATCACCTATCTTAGATCAGATTTTTTTTATATAACATATCACGATAGAACGTGTTAAATACAAATTAAATATAAATTGTTAATACCTATTACTTTCTGATACATTTATGGCTCTGTTCCAGTGATATCGGATGCCAAAGGATTGACGAAACTATACTGTAAATAATAGAAATAAGAAATAAATATTCTTGAATTCCTTTTTATTACGTAGTGTTAGTAAAGCGTGACCCACAATCAAACTACTTAGATAAATAAAGAAACTGTTAAAGCACTGCCAATTGATACATTATAGAATTGATTGTAAGAAACAAAATTAGGTCTAGGTACCAAAACCGATTAGTATCAAATATTATTTTGATGAAATTGATATAAAATGTTAGCATTTGCTTTTGTATAAATTAAGTTTATTTTTTTTATACTTACGTGATTTTGAAAGCTTTACTACTTAGAAAATTTAGCATTAATTTAAGCCCGTACAATACGTTCAATAAATAATATCGCCTTAGCCCTAAACCCAGAAAATACTAAATACATGATAGAATCTTTACAAACTTTGTTAATTTCTATTTAGAATTTTTTTCTAAAGAAATTCTTAATGATTTGAGATGAACGCTTAATATTTTGAATTAAAGTAATTTAATTTTTATCTTTTATTTGTAACGCTACCCTAATTATTGCTCAATTTAGTAGGAATATCATACATCATATTTAACATTATTCCTATATTGCGGTCAAGAGTATTCAGGAATGAATATTTATCATAAAATTCCTAGTCTATAATATAAAAAGCATAAGGGAAAAGATATTAATTACACATGAAAATACATTGATATGATTATAAGCTAAAATATTAGCAACAACAAAATAAAACCTTCCTATAGTTTTATCCTATAATCATATTATCCCGACTAGTGTGATTCCACTGAGCTTTTCTTGGGAATCGGAAAACCCAAATCCACATTTGGCTGATGTTCAAATCCACATTCGTTACCGAAAAAAGAAACAATATTACATTTCAAACGCTCTAGTCCAACATTTCACTCTTTTTAAGTACTATCAAAGCTTAACTATACTATAATTTCATTTCATTTTTGAAAGAACTTTTTAGAACTTTCCCGAAATCATTAATTTTAAATAAATAAAGCAGAATTAACGTATAGACAAATTTACAACTTGAGAAACGTATTATAAGAATTGTTTTGCAACTTTAGATTATTTGTTGATTGTAAATTATGTATACGTAATTGTATTTCTGATTGCAACGATCATGGATTGATTTATAGTCATAGATTTGACTGCATTGAATAAAAGCTTTAAATATAATTTAGTTTTAAAATTAATTTACATGACGTTGATGATTGAAATTTTATAAATATGTTATATTTTGAAAAGACAAATTACATGAGACAAAAATAAAAAAGAGGTCAAGGAAGGAGTTCTCGTCCGAGAGTTAGAGACATTTTTTTTGAGAGGCGTTTGAGGCAAGCTAAAAACTTGTTTAATGCCTCTCCTATTGTATATAGTGAGTATGGACTCACCAGCCAGGTCTACAGTTCCATATCAGGGTATAATAGGAGAGACATCAGACAAGTTTTCAGCTTGCCTCAAACATCTCCCAGTAAAATGGTTCTACCTCTAGAAATATCCGTAGCGATTTTCACAATTTTTTTTTGTTTGTAATAATAATGTATCCTGTTATGTTTTTGTGGTTAAACCCGAAATCAATGGGCAATAAAACAGATAATACTACATTTTATTGTCTGTTATTTATTTTTTTAAACCGATTCTGAATCCATTAGCATTAACAAAGAGAGAAAAAGACAACACAATACTTAATTTAATTGAATTTCTTTGATTATTCTTTAAATATTTATATATCATCTCCCATTGTGCTTGTTGTTGTAATGATGGATAACGCTATTTCGTGCAATAAAATCGTGTAAATTATGCTTACGACTTACACTGTATGATTATAATTTATAACCCATTGGGAATCTCTCTACGAACTGTTTCATTGACCTTAACAAAACATATTTTAAATATTTAAAACCGAAATGTACGCAACAAAGTAATTTGTCTCTAAGGGATAAGTTAGGATTGAATTTTGTTAACAAAATAGCATAATTTGTAAAATGTATTTATTTAACTGTAGACTTGTATTACTTGTGTCTTAGAGATACCTTAAATGCTTGGTAAATATTTACAAATTTATTTCGTTTAATTTAAATCTGAAAGTGATCACTGTGTAAATAAAAGCTCATTGAATGATCTAAATGTAAAAACTTGTTTCATTTACAACCCATTTAATCGGATATTTGAATTGACACTGCGGTTCCAAATTACACATTTATTACCTATCTTTCATCTGAAACTTTTAAGTACTAAAAAAATTAAGGAAACAAAAGGATTTTAAACGTGGCTTATCATATATTATTTTACATTATTAGATATTTATTTAATCCGACGTTTGACGACGACGAATACTTTACAATTTACAGCGATCGTGGTCACGGAGGACTGAGATGACAGTTGTATAATGTATTCATGAGTGGTTCAAAAGTGTGTGTCTACCTCCACTTATTTCCACAAAGTTGTTTTTTTTGAAAATTGGTTCGGATTCTTGCAAAATTCGCCTATACACGATACAGCATCGTCTTGTCTTTTGGAATGCTTGGCATGGGGTTTTAATTTTTTAATTAGTCGGTCCCTGGTGTTAGAAAATCCAAACCATTTTCTAGTCGTGGAAAAAATGTATTTTATTTTTCACTGGTCTCAAGAATGGTTGAGTCTTCATGTGAGTCTTGAAAAAAGTTATGGAGCTTGTTTTAAGATCCCTCGAATCCTGTCAGAAACTCCCTTCGCAGGTACAGCAGGCAGGCTGAGCTCGCGGTTTACAGTTCACCTGATGTTAAGTGACTGACCGGAGCCCATGAACATCTACAACATTAGTGTTGCAGCCAGAATAGAACAAGATGAGAGCGGAATGGGATAGGTATAAGTCTTCGGGCCCCGTTCACCGTACACGAAACACAGTGCAATACTAATTCACACCGCTGCTTCGCACTTCTGCTGGGGGGTGGTAATTTCACCGGTACGAGCTTGGCCCAATCGTGCAATGCTCGACTTCACCTCTTTTATTCCTGAAGATGTTATGCAGCAAAATTACCCTCTGTATGGCAGGTAGACTGGTTGTTTTGGAACTGTAGGTGGCTTCATGGGGTTTCTGGGATGCTGTTAGGACACTGGCAACTTGTTACTGCAAAGTACTCTCTTAACTCTGCCGTTGGTTAACATCTTAGCGAGAAACTGCAGCATATCCTTTAATAAGTATTTTTAATCAAATCTTTATCAGAAAATCATTTATTTCAATTCATGCATTTTCAATAAGGAAATAGGATAATAAAATTCTTTGATTATCTTTGAGTAAGTATAAGATATAAATACTTTAATTTTAAATCAATTTTTAAATATTGCCCATCAATTTTATTATATAATACTGATATGATTTATGAAGTCATTACATATCGCTATACTATCTTCGTAAAAAACTGTCTGGCGATAGAAGAAAAGATAGATGTAAATTTTTAGACTTAGGCCTTTTCACACACACGTTTATCAGGCAGGGCAAATACGGCGGCCGCGTGCCATAGGGCCTCTGTATTTGCCTTGTGAGAACAAGGGGCCTAAGGGACAAAAACACGGTTTTGATACCCGAATTTTAATCTGATTATTAAAAGTTAGCTATTTTAGAAAACTGTTTACTAGTCTTATACCAACTTGTGTTCATTCTGAATGACAATATTTCATCTTTTTACAAGTAAGCTAATCCCTACTATCCGGACTAAAACTTACTTCTTTATCCTTATTAGTAAATAAATGCGAAAAATTAACTCTGTCTGTCTCTCTGTCTCTACTTCCCGCCTAGACCACTAAACCAATTTGGGTGAAATTTTCTACAAATCTATCATCAAACCCAAGAAAAAACATTGGATCCTTTTTCCCGGAAATCTCACAGAACGGTTAAGCCGTGGGGCACAGCTAGTATTATAAATTAAAAAGTAAATATGTCTGCCTGCCAGTCTTTACTCTAAAGTTAAAACACTGAACCGATATCAATAAAATTTTGTACAAATATTGTTTGAAACCCGAAAATAGACATAAGATATGAAACGATAGATACATATCATCTTAAAAAAACATTGTTTTTATTTTATTTGGCACCGGTTAAAATGTTAAAAAGATATTTATGTACCTGTAAAAAAATATTACAGATACAAAAAGACACCCAATGTAGATTTATATTGTGTACTTTGCCTTATTAAGCTACTTTCAGCCAAAGAACAAAATTTTATAATTTAAAGTTTTAGCCTATGAAATTTGACTACCCACCTTATTGATGGATGGATCTATTACTTGACATAAATTCTTGTTTTAAATAATATGCTTTTACAAAAGATTCACAGCTAGTAATGGAACATAAGGAAGTTCTAAACGTTAATTGAAGACATCACTACATAGTATAAAACAAAGTCGCTTTTTCTGTCATGTGTCATGTTGTATGTCCCTATGAACGCTCAAATCTTTAAAACTACGCAACGGATTTTGATGCGGTTTTTTTTAATAGATAGAGTAACTCATGAGGAAGGTTTTTATCAGCATTGCACCCGTGCGAAGCCGGGGCGGGTCGCTAGTACAGTATAAATAAAGGTTCCAACTCTCTATGAGGTCCACAAAGAAATATAATACTGAGAAACCCAGTAAAAATACTATTTTATAACTGAGTACATTCTGCAAATTGAGTTTAGATTAAGTCTCTCATATCTATTTTTCTGTAGAGAATATATGTTTATTATATTTTCCATAAATAATATGAATCTTCTAAGGTAAGCTTTTATTTACTTTACTAGTTGTTTCGCGCGGTTTCGCTCCCGAAGCATAATGTTATATTAGTTGCATATTATTTTTTTATTTAACAACGAGTTTTTTGTTCAAATCAAAAACATACAAACCCTACTCCATGAGTAGATTATTAAAAAATGAAAATTTTGGATGTATCGATGTTGGGATGTTTGTGTATCAATCACTCTTCAACTACTGAACATATTTTGATAAAAAAAATTGTATACAGATAGGTAATATAATACTCTTTATTAATCTATAGGCACCGATTTCATGCGCGTGAAGCCGCGGGAAGCAGCTAATCGCATCGCATAATCCGCGTATATTTCCTCTTCCCGTAGCATTTTCTGGATATAAGATAGCTTTTACAGACATAGGTTGTTAAGGGTATATGTCCTTCCTTGGTTTCAAACAATATCTATACAGATTTCCATCCAAATTGTCCAGTAGTTTCACAACCTATTCAATTCAAATACACAAAAATTAAAAAAAAAACTATCCATAAGTACCAATATTTTCTATTTTAAATATATAAACAAAAAAAAATTCATCATTCCTCTATATTTATAAAATTAGTATTGAATGAGTAGGTAACATCATCATACTTACCGTAATACGAATACCAGCTATAATAATATTTATTTACATATCGGACAACTAGTAGGCATAAATTGCTAAGGAGTAACTGATTTAGTTGGAGACTTAAATGGTCGAACGGTAAACATCTCACCTATTTCCGAATGATTAAACCTTCTAAACCTGAATAGCGATTAATATAATATAACGTTGAATTCAATTATGCATTCTACGTAAATGACATCCATTCACACCGCTTCAAAGCGCTCCATATAAAGTATGCAAAGAGCTTTGCTTAAATTTAGTTCACTCCAGGAACACATAAAGTAAACTGAGAATATGCTCAACCACTAAGGCGCTTTTGTTTCAGTCTATGCAGCTTTTCATATACCTACAACTTATTTTACACATTCTAAAAAAGAATGAAGTGGAAATATTAAAAACGCCTAGTCTAAGAGCGCACTACAACTGTACAAATCGAATTTTTAGTTTCCATTGTGCAAGAACATTGCACGATAATTCCAATAGTAATTTTATTGTGCGATACGCTTCTATGACATAGGATGCTGGTCACCAAACAATAAAACCAATATTTATAGTATTTTATGTTATTTTTATGCAATTACTATAAATGCCGGTTGAATTTTTAACAATCAGACGTGCATCTGTATGGGGGCTTTTCAAGCAAAGTTTTTAATATATCCCGATTTAATTGTATTATATTATTTACACCAATTTATTCATTATTTCAAGTTCTTTAAATATCAGTTTAAAGTTTTCGAAAATCTTTTAACATTTACAACCTAAACAACTTTAGAAAATAACTATAGCATACTTGCAAAATAATGGTGCGAAAAAAAGAATTTATTCGTTCATTAAAATAACAGGGTTCGTTTGTGATTTAGATAAAAAGAAAAATCCTTTTTAAAATCTCATTATAGAGAAATCACGTACAAAATAAATGAATTTTGTACGCAGCACCAAGTTATGTCCCTAATGCTATACGTAAGGTGTTGACCGCAGACACCTCTGGCATATCAATTAGTAAAAACGAGACTACGTTGATTGCCAAGTTTAAAAACATTTTTGACGTGACTGTACTGAAGCTAATTAAAAAGTAACAGTTAAACGAGATAAAAAAGTTAACTGGAACGAGGATGCTCCCTGATTTTGTCAGGGAGAAATGTTTTATCGTTGTGTTTTGTGAAAAACTCCGCTTATTTCAATTTCTGACATAACGTGCTTGTAAATAATTCATAAGTTATAAAAGCTTTTGTGCTGTGATTCATATGATACCTTTAAATAATATCAAGTAGGATAGGCAGAAAATTAATGTCCCTAATGGGTTTGGATAAATTCCGCTTTAAGTAAAAGTTCCGAATATCGGTACTTTTTAGCTGTAGGTAACCTGAGTAATTGGAAACTGCCTCGTCAATCAATATACATAGCGTATAAAATTGGCGATAAAACATTTATCTTCTTTACCAACCTCCATTCTCAATTGTGAAAACTTCCATTGTTGTGAAATCGTTTTTAAAATCCCAGAGGAAGTTCTCAATTCATGTAACAAATTCATTACAATGTTTAATTTCACAGGTTTCGTTAAGACGAGGGGAGGCTTCGAATTAAAGATATAAATTTAATTCCGTTGAATATTCATCTCACTACTGCCAAAGCTTCCTGCACTAATTCCAAGCGAAATCTAATTCTCATCTTGTTATAATATTTTGCAATTCAATTTGCTTTTCATCCGCCTAATGGACATGATAATAATCCAATTATGAGTTTCATTTCATTCTTACCGATGGAAATGTTCGTATAATCATCACGGTTTCTTAGACACGTTTTCTGAATGCGTGTGTCATAAAGAAATTGAAGCTTTCTCATAAGAATTTTAATAAAAATACTTTTTTTTAATTTCTGTAAAAAATAGACTATACTCACTTCTCAAAATTCGTTTTATACCGTATTTCCGAATGGATTCTTCAAATTATTAGCGTATAAGAAAGCATTTACATTGTAGAAAGGGATTTTTAAAATAAAAATTAATACGGTAATGGCATGCTGCACGGTACAACACATATACGAAAATAAAATAATAAAAAATCTGACCCATTCTGAAAATCTCTTACGCGTCAAGTTTCAGTAAAAAGGAAAGGGTTCTCCAAATATAGATCCCTTTCATTTAGCTGGTGCTTATTAAGGGTCATAAAATCTGATGTGTTACGTTGCGGTGAGATTCAAAGTGTCGTATCATTAAGCACAAAGGGACGAAATAAGCCCGAGTTCGTATATAGTTTTGTAGGTCACTTATTTGTGGTCACCTACACAAATGTATTAACTGCTCATTCTACGCCCACATAAAGGTAACCTAGACAAATTTGCGTTTCAACCAGGAACGAGAGATGTAGTCAGCAAAGAGATGTATTAAAAAATAATTGAAACCTTATTTTGACACCCTAGAAATTGTCTCAAAGCCTACTTATCGCAAGGAAACTAGGAATTCTAAGGCCATAGAATCAATTATTTGCCAATATTTTGTTTCCTATAATAGTTTTATGCAATCTGTGATAGTTATAAATTTTATGCAATCTGTGATAGTTAAAAATTTCATTTATAAAAAGCTATCTAATGACACCTCATTCAATTATAATCTCGCAAATTTATTTTTTATAGTTTTCGCAGTAAGAATAAATTTCAATGATTCATATTTACAATTTTCAATTTTATTTTTTAAAATGAAGAGTGGAAAGAGAAAGAATTTTATTTTATTAAAATGAAGAGTGCTGTGGATTTCTGACTTGATGTAGCTAACAGTTCGATGTCGACCTTTGTATCGATCGATTATTTTCTTTCTTTCACTGGACTTTTATTCTTGTTGCCAAATGACACTACACTCGCATAGGCGCACTTCAAATGTGTACCGCGCCTATGAAACGACTGTTGATTAGATAAACAACTACCCTCTTCTAAAGAGACAATGTGAATAATAATATTCCATTGATAGCATCTCGGCTCGAACATCTTATTGACTTAGATATTATGATTAGCTGTGATTTGAATCAACTTTAATTATTGAAATTGACTTAATCAGCCAAGTTCAAAGAAACGCAATTTCGATTAGGTTTTATACTGCATAGACATGGTAATAATTTTCTATAAACGTAAGGTAAAAGCGATCTAGCATATTTTTTGGTATTGTAGCAATAGTACCTAACTACTATGCATGGAGCATCACTTAAAATTTAAGCATTATTGCAGAATTCGGTAGTAGGCATATCTCGCCTTCATCGTACTACATAAGTAACTAGAGTAAGCTGTAAATTGGGTCTATAAAATTCATCTCACTTCCCCCAAGCACCTTTTGCGATACTTGTAAGGCGATGTATAAAAATATGATGTACCAAAGATTTTAAATCTATACCAATAATATAAAGCAGAAGAGCTGTTTATTTGTTTACGCGCTAGTTGCAGGAACTATTGGCCCGACCAGAAATATTTTTTTTACGTTATATAAACCATTTATCGAGGGAGGTTATAAGCTATATAACTTTATGCTACAGGAGCGAAGCGGAACAGCTAGTACCAAATAAATACTTCATATTTTTTCAACGTAGACAATTTTTAGAATACATTTTCGCAAGATTCAATCTTATAATGGTAGATATACAAGCTTGAAGTAGGTTAACCCAACTATAACTTTTGACTTGTGAGTAAGATTATTTACTCGTTGATACAGATACAACTCAAATATAAGAGCAGTTCCAATAACGAACCAATGCCGTTCAAATATTCGATAAATTGATATTACATTTTGACTCAAAACACAGAAATATGTAGGGGGTTTTATTTTGTTGATCGATTTTAAGTATTGTGGAAATGAGATACAAAATTGCAGGACACTTGCTTCATAATATCTAAACTAACTATATAACTTTAATAAAAAAATTAAACATATGTATTTAAACTTACTACTAAATATATTAATCTACAATTGTTTTATATTTTAATAATAGTAATTGCATAAAACCATAATTACATTCTAGTATCTATGAATCAAATAAAAATAACACGCCCGACGTCGCATAGATAAGTTTTATCAAATAATATAAATTATAACATAATACCAAATAAGAGTCGGTCTTGGCCACTGCTAGTCGGGTCAGTTACAAAATGTTGATATTGGAACATGAGTGCGGTTCCGTAATAATTAAATAATTAGATTAGTTATTGTATAAACGTTTTAAGATGTTAAATGTTCGGGACCAGTTAAGTCATAAGTCACAATTTTTATCCTCAAAACCTTTAGTGTTGTATTTTCATGGTCTACAAAGTCCGTTAAAATTGGACAAATTTTTAAAACGTTCTGCCTTTACAAATCTTCGGCTTTGAAAACTCAAATTAAGTTTAAACATTTAAAATACACACATCTATCAAAGCAAAAGAAAATGGCTCAACTGGATGTGCTAAATGGAAAAACTGGAATTTCTTGCTGGTAATCTTCATTAGGAGGTTTAAAAATAGCGACTCTGCATATTAAGGGATGAATCGGCATTTTTTAGGTTTGAAGTGAAAACATTACATCGTATGTTCTAGAAATTTTATCGTTGTTCATGAGAGCAAACTAAGACTCAGAATCTATCTTTTTCATTCGCAAACTAAATAAAATAAAGTTATTATAAATCATTCGATAAGTTGTTTTCTGATGATATAGATATCAGAAAATAACTTATCAAATTTTATCTGCGTATCGATGCCAACAGAAAAGGAGTTGTCATGGTTCAGTTGAGTAAAATCAAGCTCATAAATAAATAGTTAAGCTTATTGTACATTTCATTTTAGTATGATATTATTTAATACCCTGCAGAATGTCCCGTGATTGTTTAAATAAGAGACTGATTAAAAATAATTCTACAAAATATAAGACCTCGACTAAACATTGCATTGCACCCTAAAGACATGTTATGTTTGTTGCCAACTGGCATTACAGAAAACTTGTTACACTTGGCTTTAGACGTCATTTACCATCTGGTCTTAGTTTAGCTGGTTACGTATTTGCCATCACAGTAAATCCATAAGAAGCCGAGTGCACGCCACAAATAATTTTAAAATTTTCAACTGATGAAATAAGCGATTTTTAAGAGTAACTCGAATTAAAGTTCAACCCATAGAAGCAAAGAAAGAATACAAGATTACATAGTACTGCCTTATCAATCAACGTAATCTCCTCAAATATTTTAGATAACTTGAATTTATCTAGACTATTTATCTCAAAACAATAAACTCTTATGTGGTCAACTAAATAAAAGGATTAAATTGCGTTCATATATAAATCTAGACTCAAGCATTCTATTCATATACATAGAAAAAATGTGTTTTATACACTACGATTAGGATAACACATACTCAGTCATTGATTTGATGCGAATTTGCTTTCTATATGTCTTGAGTGACGGATCACGGCGTAGATGCAGGTGGAAAACGCGGCGTATTTAACAAATTTTCGAAACGTTTGAACCTGCCCAGTGTGCAAGCGGGCGCGCAAATGTCGTATTTCTGCGTAAAAATCTGCTCAGCAATCTGCTCATTTCTACCACATAGTGTGAAGTCTGAGGACAGCGACTCATGTATTTTTCACGCACTGCTATTTTATGACTTTTAAAGAAACTGCTATAAAATCTGCAATTCTTTGTATCTTCTCTTTTCTTCTTCTTGTACTTACGCCTTAAGAAGTGTCAGTGTTGTTAAAACATCGTGATTATATAAATATGATCCCTCTGTACACGTAGTTCTTCCTTCTTCCTTCTGCCTTGCCGTGTAACCCCTTCAGTAAGCCCTTCAATTGTGTCTGAGAGTGCATGCATCGTCTCGTCATTTCTGAAACATAAGACAAGACATTTGTAACATCATCTTTTATTATTCTAAGATCAACTGAACTTATGATATTTTTTGGCAATCACGTTATCGTTTCTTGGACTCGACTGCGGAATACCAATTGTTTAATAACAACAAGAGATAGGATAACAATATCAGTACATACACAAATACTCTATGAATAGGTTGTATCGTAGAAATAGGTTTTAGTGACTATTAATAATAATTTTATTTTATACGACAAAATGTGGAACGCGGCGTGGAATATAGTTCTTGTGTTTGTGTTTATATTTTTTACAAAGAAAATATTTCAAAGTGCACCAAATAAAATAAAATTCTACTCACACTTTTTCGTCTTCTATCTGTTTGGAAGTTTATTAGCATGTATTATTTGGCCATACTTCTTGTTGAATCCCAAAAATGTAAAAAATGCAAAGTAAGTAAGTCAATCTTAACCACAAATAATAGTTTAAAAAAATTATATTAACAGATTCTAAACGAGTTTTTCTTTTTTTATATTTTAAAAGTATGAAATAAATTATTTTAACACATCGATTAGTTATTGAATTGATAAGATAAAATTCTAAAAATTCGTAACAGGAACTAGAATGTGAGTAAGCTCCTGTTTTCTAAACGAGTTTTTTTTAAATTTTATAAATAAGCAAATTAAACAAATCTAGATTAGTTAAAGAATCGATAGAGTATAATTCAATTTAATATATGACGGTAATTAAATTGTATGTATTGACTATAATCCCGCATTTCAAATAAATCTATTATTTTCTTTGAATAGTTTTAATATTTTATGCATCAATAGCTATTTATTAGCTACGCTTCCCCCAAAACATTGTTATCATTAAAACCGTAAACACATTGATAACTATTTACTACGTAGAACTTCCGTATGCCTTGCCATAAAACTAATCAATGATTTTATTTTTATTTTCATGTTATTATAAAAATGATTTTGATTTCCTTAATTTGTGACACGTGTTAAACTAATTAGGTATTAGATAAACCTAATCACCTTCTTTAGATAAATATAATTCATTAGTAAATACCCAACTGACAACACCATCACGTTTGCGGACATGCTCGTCGAGTTATCTTATATTTAGGATGAACCAATAGGGAGCAATCTATGATCGATACATGACTTATCATAGTAAGCGTACTTGTTCATAGTTTAGCTGCTGCATGGACAAATATTAAGGGCCGAAGAACAAAGAATAGTCTCATGACCAAATGCTTGAATGATAGTCAATTTTAACTGCTCAGCTGCTAAGTGTCATACTGTTACAATCACATCAACGGATGGGGAAAGCGACAGCATAATATTTAGGAATTCCCAAAGTAAAGCATTAGTTGGTACATGAATGACTTATAGATTTTAAATTCCTTATAAGGTTTGATATTTTAAATTTAATGCTAAAAGTAAAGGCCGTATAGCACTTACTACTTACACTTAGTGACTAATTTCGTTTTATAATAAATATTTCTAATTGTGCAATAAATTGCCACAGCCAATTCATTTATATTATGTATACAACACGTGGTTACTGGTAACTCTACAAAATTATGCGATAAAAATATTTCACGTTTTTATCTACTAAAGATAAACTATTACAGATATACTTTCACGCTACCTTGCAATTTTTCAATAATTTATTTATCATAGTTAACATAAAATGCAGAATACAATTTAATAATATTATTTATAAATAACATTTTAGATCTTTTATCAGCTTAGCACGTTACGCGACATATTGTGTTTGTGACAATATGAATTTGTCTGTACAACAACAAAGTACAGTACAATATTTATATTACTTAGTCCATTAATCACATCAGTTACTGTGTATTCTGTTATAAAACTTAGGTTTTAATCTAAGTATTTCATAGTAAAGTCACAGATTATATAACCCTATACTAGTAGTAGAGTTATGTTTACTCGACTCTATGATACAATATTATCACATTCCGGCATATTTGATAAGTTTTATTAAAAACAAGTTATTGTTCGTCATTATATAGGTTTTTTATTGAAAGACTTTTTTAGAGCAGCAGCTGCAATTTTAAAGCACACAACAAAGCTTTATGGATTAAATTGGGAATTGCGCAATGGAGAAATTATAGCCGAAGAACGAGGAGCTATAATCGTCTCCAATCATCAATCATCGCTTGACGTACTAGGTAAAAAGTCTTATAATTATAATCTTAATCCTAATCCATGATATTATAATTTGTTATTGTTTAATTTATATCATGTTTTGTTATTACATTAATTTTAGGACTATTTAACATATGGAATGTAGTAGATAAATTAACAGTTATCGCAAAGAAGGAAGTATTTTACGTTTGGCCGTTCGGGTTGGCGGCTTATCTCGGCGGAGTTGTATTTATAGACAGGAGAGATGCGAAAGGAGCTTATAAGCAACTGAAGGAAACTTCAAAATTGATGAATGAAAAGGCAAATATTAAATTTTTATGATATTTGAATGTGCCTCGCGTAATCGAGCCTAATATTTATAATTCATTGCAAACGAAGAGTTAGCTCGTTTTTTGTACATTATGTTGTTTAAACATTGAATCACCTGCTTTTTAGAATTCTATTTTAAATTACCGACAAGATTTTAATTTTCAGACAAAAATATGGCTGTTTCCTGAAGGCACTCGAAATAAAGATTTCTCTAAATTACTGCCTTTCAAAAAAGGGGCATTTTCAATGGCAATAGCAGCACAACGACCTGTTATACCTGTTGTCTTCTCACCTTATTATTTTATAAATAAGAAAAGATATATCTTCAACAAAGGTAAACAAATTTAACTTACATAAATCTTTTATTAGATTAAGAATAATCAAAATTATAATCGTCTTTAATTGACTATCTATTTTAGGTAATCTAAATAACATTTCATTTGTCATCGCATTGTTTTTGATTGAAATAAGCAGGATAATAGAAAATCGTTATCATTTAATTTATTATGATGTAGATTAAAGTATAAAATAGAATATTAGTGTTAATTATTTTATTTCAAGTGATCTTAAATTAAATTACTTATATTTTCAGGTCACGTTGTCATCCAGTGCCTTGATCCCATATCAACGCAAGGAATGACGATGGATGACGTGTCAGGACTTACAGAGAAGGTCCATGACATAATGGAAAACGCTTATAAAGATCTGTGTAAAGAAGTCTTCAGTTCACTACCGTCGGACTACCCTCATACTCAAGATGGATAGTGGATATTAATAATATAAGTACCTCTATTGTACGTAATATAATTGTTTATAACAATGCTCAAAACGTACTTTAAAATATATTTTTAAGAAGCCATGCAGTTTTAAGATACGAAAATAATTTTGTATTATGTGATGTATCGCGCATCCATCAAACATAACGCGAATGTGAAAATTTTATAGCTCACTCAGTGCTGCGAAGCTATAAAATATTAAAGCTCTTAAGCATGAGTTATCGAGCATATACAACCAAATATTTCTATCGAGTATCTGACATTAATCACTTGCTCTAAACTCTAGAATAATGCATTACCTCGTTTTTGGCCCAAAACCTTATACTACCTAAATATAAATATTAATTTTAATCCCGTTGTACAATTAAGTATTGTATACTTATATCTTAAAGTGGAGTTGGTACCGATATGATATAATTGAGGTATTAATGAAAGATGTGGAGTGCTTTCAAAGTCATCTCAAATTTACAATCAAGAAATAATGAGCTGAATATTTTCTGTGCCAAACATTGATCTTGACGATGTTTGTTTTGGAAACATTTTTGGATAAGAATTCACTCCGCTTACTTTATATACCCTAACTTTTTCAAGACGGCATCTAGATAAACAGTAGGGTGGTAGAATGTGTGGATTGTTGACAGGCGGGGTGTCTAGTACTTGCTTTCAACTCAAGGAAATTAGTTATATGTTAATTAATATATTTTACCTATTTATTCAATTAGATATATCTGTTTAAACATAAACCCTTTTATTTTATCCGTTAATTTTGGATAAACCTCACAAAGTGGCTCATTGTTGCATATACAATAAAAAAACGCCAAAGCCAGACCCTTCAGGACCTCGCTCTCTATGCGACAGCTTTAGTCTGACTTTGCCATAATCCTTTCAAAATCCTACAGTACGTTTTCGCCGAACGTTAAATTTCATCTCGAACATACAATTGATTGCAATTACTACAGTGACCAAACAGCATTGTCACATGTTCCTCATACCTCCACCAAAAGTTTAGGTGTGATCAAGTGAAGCAGTGTTTTAGTGAACTAGAAAGTAGCATATAAAACACAATGTTTCATTCAGGACGAATGCAATATTGTTATTTATTAACTTGTCCTAAAAATACACCCGGGTTACCGAGATTACTAGTTTCATCATTTGGGAGGTTAAAAACGTTGAGAGGCATGCAATGATTCACTATAAAGTGAAATCTGACTAACAAATGAGAAAACTTCACTTTTCGTAAATTTGTCAAAAATAAATTAATGTAATTCTTTGAAATTTCAAGGGAACGAATATTATATTTTAAATTGCAATTTTAACATGGCTAAGGCAAGCAAAAATTCAATTACACACTAATCATAAT
Source organism: Phoebis sennae (assembly GCA_001586405.1). Taxonomy (NCBI): domain Eukaryota; kingdom Metazoa; phylum Arthropoda; class Insecta; order Lepidoptera; family Pieridae; genus Phoebis; species Phoebis sennae. The sequence goes on from LQNK01001430.1 coordinate 246,115, forward strand.
TACTATTCGAATAATTACTTATTCTTATTATGTGAATACTTTATTTGTTTTATATGAAAATAACTTATTCGCTCTTAAATAGCTAGCTAGCATAATAATGCTGTGAACAAATTATTAAATGATTAAATGAAATTAAGTATATTATAATTATAATTATGCATATGCATCGAACACATTCACCAGAACATCCACCTGAATACTTCATCGGTAAAATACGTATGTGTAAGTCGGAAACATTTTTCAATTACATACGCACGCCTCACGCCGGTAATCTAAGTAGGTCAGATATACGATAACTGCTTCCTTGCCATTTAGATAATTGTATACATGCAAATGTTTTCCAAATAAACTCAGGTGCTTCCAATAAGGATTTGTTTGTTCATCGCTGTTTGGAGGAACAGAGATGTCACATGTTTTGACTAACGTTCCCTGAGTTAAGACGTGTTTACCGAAAGTTTCAGGGGAATCGATCATCTCAGGATATAAAATGTTATTTCGTGCGAGTGATACATACATCGTACTAACAAATACATTTTGCAATATTGCATAATACATTTAACTATGAATTATATGTGTTTCCTTATATTCTAATTTAAAACAAAAACCTAATTTCACTGTGAAAAAATATTTTATCATAATGAATTATGATTAGCTATGTTATAGTCAATATTCAAATAATTTTTTGCCTTGCTGTTTTTCCGAATGTTATTATTGTTTTTATTAAAATATATTAAAAACAGCACTTAATATTATTCCCATCTTGAACAAGGCAAGAAGAATGTTGGACCACATGCTGCGGTTACCTCGCAGAAATAAGCTGAAATTTCAACAAAATTCCATTTGCAAACATTCCCGCAATGACAGACAAGTTTTTCATCCATGTTTATTTGGGTCAAGCTCCTAACAAATGATATGTGAACACTTCTTTCCGAATTCAGGCCTCGTAACTACTGAACAAATACTAAACTTTTACAAGTGATTTCGCAATCCAATTTCCCTTTTTGTAGACTCAGTATAATCAATTTTGATTGTAAAATTTCAACATCTTTTTTGCGTCCTTTCGACCTTTTCTTTTTAAACGATTTAAAAGTTTAAATGCAGAAAGTCGTTACTTATAAAATATTTTTTTAATATAAAATGTAAAAAAATACATTAACGACAGTATAATAATTTATAATACGTATCGATTAATAAATATATAAAATACAATAAGGGCTAAAATACAAATGGAAATAATGTATTTTACAAGACCACGTGACGTTATTTGACTTAATCTTAAATCCAATATCCACAAAATTAATATCTAATGAATCATTTTAGAAGTCCATTATTCTGATAATGGACTGCCTTTTGTACTGTATAATCCAAATAGGAATCCCACTTATATAATAATAAAATACAATTAGGGCTAAAAATACAAATGGAAATAATGTATTTTACAAGACCACGTGACGTTATTTGACTTAATCTTAAATCCACTATCCACAAAATTAATATTGTAGGTATTAATGTTTCGTTTTACACTAATCCTACTGTTTTGGTTCGATTGAGTTGTGTAGGAAAACCACTTTTAAAGATGATAATGCACTTTTATTGTAGGTCTTCAGAGTTATACTTATTTAATACATTTGAGTGTCTTAGCGTAATTCGCGCGTACGAGTGTTGCCGGCCGACTCCCTGACGTTAAACGTCAAACTAGACAGATTAAAAATGACAGACTGCCCAAATGTCATTATGAAGGATCGTCGTGTTACATACTCCCCCTTTTGATCAGGCTAATGACCTCATGGCTGATCAAACAAACAAGTAACAGACGATACTGTGATACACAAAAAAAAAATACAACAAATGTAAATAGAAAACACACTATATAGGACGTAGAATCCTCATTTAGGCACACAAAATTACACAAAACAAATAAAAACTATGACCTTACTTTTCTTGGTCGACCTCTAGTTCTCTTGCGCATTACAGGCTCAGGGCACTCATTCGTACGAGTAACAAAACGTCGCAGATCTGACACATGATATTTACCAAAAATCTCATCAGGCTTATTACAATGAGCTAACAAATAGGTTGTAGGACTAACCTTTTTATGGATTACATAACGTCTCATACCTGAGAAATAGAATCGCTGAGAAATTCGATGGATGGTTCTTTCAACACCTCCATGGGCAGCTGTGGGAGCGTCGTGATACTCATACATAACTTTAGCCTTTGAAGGCTTTAGGAATAACTAATTGTGGCTCCTCAGAGTCACTTTCCTCTACATACCTATATAACACACCTTGATTCATATGATATCCTCTTTCAGTCCAGGTCTTTATATTAATCTCGTCCTCACCTTCGAGGTCGTTGATAATCTTGGCTACCTCTGGATCTGCAAGCTGTTGCTCTCGCGTCTCAGTGGCATTCCAATGGGGTATCCCTATACTAACTGGACATACAGCACATGACTCCACATCATTTGCGATAGGACGACTTAAGGTGTCAGCTATAACATTAGCCTTACCTGGGGTATATTCAATTTTAAGATCAAATGACTGTAGCTTCATCGCCCAACGAACTAATCTACCACTAGGAGATTTTATAGAAAAGAGCCATTTGAGGGGCTGGTGATCACTACGAACAAACACTGGATGACCATCAATATAGCCTCGAAATCTTTCGACGGCCCACACTACGGCCAAAGCTTCTCGCTCCGTAGTTGAATAGTTACGCTCCGCAGCTGTTAAAAGGCGACTAGCATACTCGATCGGATACTCTTCCTGTGGTGACTCCCCCTGGAGTAATGCTCCACCTAAAGCGTAATTACTAGCATCCGTTCGTAAAATAAAAGGTTTATCATACTCAGGCTGTACAAGAATTGGCGCAACGGTGAGTAACCTCTTCAATTCCCTGAACGCCTCTTCCTGTTCTGAGTTCCATATCCAGGATTGACTTTTCCTGGTTAAGCGTGTTAGTGGTTCCGATACTTTTGCGAAATGCGGGATGAATTTCCTAAACCACGAACATGTCTGTAAAAAGGTACGTAGCTGTTGGATATTTGAAGGTGCTTTCATCTGTATGACAGCACTTACCTTTGCATCATCAGGAGAAATTCCTTCCTGTGAGATCACATGTCCTAAATACTTAACCTGCTCACGTGCCAAGAAACACTTCTCTCGATTGGCACGCAGCTTGAAGACACGAAGTCTCTCAAATATGGCATGAAGATCTAAAAGATGCTTTTCAAAATTCTCAGAAATGATTAGCAAATCATCTAAATAACCTAGCACGGTAACATTTTGTAGCGAAGAACCACTACGGAATCTATCAATAAGGCGCTGAAACGATGCCGGGGCATTCTTCAACCCGAAAGGCATGCGCTTAAAACGATATGTTCCAAAAGGTGACACAAATGCCGTTTTATCTCTATCTTCATCTTTAATCACCACTTGCCAGTACCCACTACGCAAATATAGGGTACTCATGACACAATTACGTTTTGTAGACTGAATGAGATCATCGATCCGTGGCATGGGATAAGAATCGGACGTTGTAATTTCATTAGGTTTACGATAGTCTACACAAAATCTAAATTTACCGTTTGCTTTGGGAACCAAAAGTGCAGGTGCAGCCCACGCTGACTCGCACTCCTCGATGACATCTTCACTAAGCATGCGCTCAATTTCCTGGCGCATCGCCCCCTTTTTGGCAGGCGTAACTCTGTAAGGTGGTATTGCTATCGGAGGGTGATTACCTGTATCTATACGGTGCTCACAAAAAGGCGTCGGATCACCAACCTCATTAAAAACATCAGCATACTTACCCAAAAGTTGCTCAAGCTGGGATTTTTCAAAATCCGACAATAAATTTCCTTCTTCACTACGAAGCAATGAAACTGAAGCGCAACCAACCTCGTTGCGGGAATCTTCAGTTCGTAAAGGATAGATGACTTGAGGTTGATCAGCCATATGCCACATCATATGATAGTAATCCACAACTAATTTAGCCTCTTGTATAAAGTCGATCCCTAATAATGACTCCGTAGCACCGGGTAAAATTATAAAAACAACGGATACGGCAACACCCTTAATCTTTACATTGACTAAAGCAGTTTCAACAGTTTTAATACACTTAGTGCCATCGGCAAATTTAAGTTCCATGGTAACAATATTAAAAACTTGGTTATGAGATCTTAAAACTCTAGTTAGGCTATCACTAGCCACTGATTGTTTAGCACCGGTATCTAACAAAGCGGTACCTATAGAACCGTACACCTCTATATCTAAAATAGGACGCGCACAGGGGGTAAACACAACACTGTCTGTAGACACAGATTGAAACGATGAAGAACCCGTTGGCAGCGGGACGCCTTCCCTTACAGGTGTCACAATTTGACCGTATTACACCAGGAGCTCCACATCCGAAACACGTGACGGAGGGACGCGGTTCCAATACTTTAGGCGGGGTTGAGGCCTTTTCCTTTTTTATCGTTTCTGGGACATGTCTCTTTTGAGCTAATTTATTACAATCCCTAATTCCATGTCCATATGTTTTACAGTACGAGCATCTTATTCTTTGTCCGTGGACAGAATGTGCATTCTTTTTAGTAAGTCCCGATGTATTCTCTGAATGGTCCATCGTAAGTGGAGGTGCTCCAGATACCGACGTACATCCTCGCTTAGAAGCGGTAGTGCTCGTTTCTTCAAATATGTCCTCCGCGACTCGAGCATATCTCAACAAATCAGTAAACGACGTAAAACTCGTCCTCGGTACTCTCTCTCGAATTTTCTTATGTAATAGACCATAAGTCATGTCCAATTGTACCGGATTTTCTGGAATAGTATTTGGCGGTAACTGGGCGAACAACGCACGAATTCTACATACAAAGACATCCGTCTTCTCATCAGTCTGCTCTTGACTGAAAATTTCTCTATATATTTTATGAGGAGGTAGGCGAGGTCCAAACGTTTGACGTAACAAGTTTAAAGCTTCGTCCCAATTATTTACGGAACGCTTAACGCCTTGCCACCACGTGGCAGCAAAATCTAGTAGCAGCATGGGTAACCCTCTCAAGGCCATTTCATCACTGACGCCCAAACAGTCCTTATATATCTGGACAGCGTCTATAAAAGCTACTACATCGCCTTCACCGTTGAACTTCGATGAACAATTTGCAAGACTACTTACAGTTGCAGGCGGCGGCGGCGCGACTTGACCAGCCGGCTGCCGTAATGCTTGTAGTAAATGTACCAGTTGTTGGTCCGACAAAAACATTGGCGTTGGCATCGTGTGCTGTGGCGCGCTGACGGGCGGAGCACGCCCGTGTAGTGACTCGTGTGCATAATCGGGCGACTCACGCCCGTGTAGCGGCGGCGGTGACGGAGACGCGGCGGACATAGGTCCAGCCAGCGGCGGTGTCGGAGACGCGGCGGACATAGGTCCAGCCAGCGGCGGTGTCGATGTACGAACATCGGCAGGTACAGCGTTTCCATTAGAAGCCGGGACACCCTCGTACTGGTCCACAACAGTAGGGCGTGTGTTCACTGTGTCCGACACTATTAGCACGTGACCGTGTTAGCACCATTGTTCACAACGCAATGAACGTAGATCAATACACGATAAAATGTTCAATACACGATGAAATGTTCAATACACAATAAAAAGTTCAAAACACAATAAAATGTTCAATACACGATGAAAAGTTCAATACACAATGAAATGTTCAATACACAAGGAAATATTCAATTCACAATTAAATGTTCAATTCACGATAAAAGTTAAATAGGTACACAATGAAATGTTCAGTACACAATAAAAAGTTCAAAACGTATACAGTTCTAGACAAAATGGCGGGAAACACACGAAATGTGTTTTTCTCTAGACAAATACGTGAATTATTACAACATATCGCCACGTCTATCTTTAACACAAAGACGAAAAGAACGCGGGAGTTTTTATCACAAAAGTAAACTATCCCCACGTCTATCTTTAACACAAAGACGAAAAGAACGCGGGAGTTTTTATCACAAAAATGAACTATCACCCCGTCTGTCTATTAACACAAAGACGAAAAGAACGCGGGAGTTTTTATCACAAAAACGAACTACACCACGTCTATCTTTAACACAAAGACGAAAAGAACGCGGGAGTTTTTATCACAAAAACGAACTACACCACGTCTGTCTATTAACACAAAGACGAAAAGAACGCGGGAGTTTTTATCACAAAAACGCACTACACCACGTCTGTCTATTAACACAAAGACGAAAAGAACGCGGGAGTTTTTATCACAAAAACGAAATACACCACGTCTATCTTTAAAGGCCAAATTACATTATACAATTTATCGAAACGATGAGCAGTCTCTGCAGATTGAACGTTGTGATTACATTTGACTAGATCGCTCTCTAACTCAGTTGGCAGTCGAACGTCGTGTTGGAAGGATGGCTCCTACGCTCTCTAAAATAATCCTATTTTTTGATATTTATAGAAAAAGATAATAAATTTAAAATATCGACTTGTAGGAAAGGATTTCAAAAATTATGTACAAATGAATTCTACAAAATTTTATCATATTTTAAACTAACTCCGCCCGCAGTTTCGCTCGCATAGGCTACAAAATTTTCAACATATGATTTTTTATGAATTTAGAAGCGTATTTCTCGTCAACGATTTATTAATACAAAAATCTATAAAGAAATCGGTGTATTTCATTTTAAGGACCTTTCCATTGATTCCTCATTTAATTATTTATTTGCGAATTAATTATTTTAGGCTTTAGTTTTACAAACAATTTTTTTAAGCTGTGGGTTTAAGATCTATAAAACATACATATTGCATAGCCATAATTACTCTTTTAGAAAATATTCAATTTACGATAAAATCGACATATCTTTATATATGTCCAGAATATTTACGATAATATCTCTTTCTTTTTGTAAATACATTTTTACTCCACATGTGTCGGCATCGAACGCCGTGCGGCGACTGAGCTCTCTGTCTCTCTAACTGCGATTACACACTCCGATTTACGTTCTAAATAGGAAGTTAGAACGGTCGAGCACCCAAGATTTGACTAAATAGGAAGACTAACTTCCTAACAGCGATTATACTTACGATTTTCTTTCGATTTCTATTTACTAACTACGATAAATTGGTGCGTGTAATCGCAGCGTTACACAAAGACGAAAAGAACGCGGGAGCTTTTATCACAAAAACGAACTACACCACGTCTGTCTATTAACACAAAGACGAAAAAGAACGCGGGAGTTTTATACCACTAAAACGAACTATCACCACGTCTATCTTTTAGACAAAGACGAGAAAAACGCGGGAAAACAAGTTCGGACATGAATCGGCGCGCAGCAACAAGACACTCGAATGTTATGTATGAACTTTCGTTATATTACTAATAACCGAACAAATTCGACACTGAATTTAAATAACTATTTGACTTTTAGTTATCACACGACTTATTTTATGTCGTCATGGAATATTGTCGATATTTAAAATGTTCATACTACGACACGAATACGAAGAACAAAGAAAAGTATGGCGGGATGATGACTACACGTGCACCACTTCATACATAGTTCTTGTATCACTGAAAAAGTATATTTAACACACTATTATATTTTATAACACTACAAATAGTTTGAACACACTATTCTTTAAAGTTTCACTGTTATACACAACTCAGGCCGAACGTTGGGACGCCACTTTGTAGGTATTAATGTTTCGTTTTACACTAATGCTACTGTTTTGGTTCGATTGAGTTGTGTAGGAAAACCACTTTTAAAGATGATAATGCACTTTTATTGTAGGTCTTCAGAGTTATACTTAATTTAATACATTTGAGTGTCTTAGCGTAATTCGCGCGTACGAGTGTTGCCGGCCGACTCCCTGACGTTAAACGTCAAACTAGACAGATTAAAAATGACAGACTGCCCAAATGTCATTATGAAGGATCGTCGTGTTACAATATCTAATGAATCATTTTAGAAGTCCATTATTCTGATAATGGACTGCCTTGTGTACTGTATAATCCAAATAGGAATCCCACTTATATTATTAATGCGAAAGTTTGTGAGGCTGTATGTATGTCTGTTACTCTTTCACGTTAAAACAGCAATTTACAATCAAAAAGCTGCAAAACTATTTATGCACTTACATTATTATGTTACACATAGGCCTAATTTCGCTCAAACGAAATGATGACCAAAAGCTAGAATATACATCTCAATCTTTGTCAAGCTTTAAGAAAAACTTGGTATATATTTATTCATGAAAAGCCGCTAGAATGAGGTGTGTTATTGGGGCACTTGATGCGTAAAGGCAATTCTCATAAAGACTAGAGGCACTTGCCACCTGCGAGCGGAGATGACAACTCACTTACTTTGCTCTGTAATAAAGCAGGAAGTTCGTAATGTCGTTAGGATAAAAATGTTTTACCTCAATTTCATGAAATTCTATTCGGTCTCTGAATGCATTTTAACATACAACGTAGTCGTAGTCGGTAAACCTACAAAATGTGGAATAAAATATAAAAATGTAAAATTGAGTGTAAATTTTTCTGAAATAATAAAATAATTGTTTTACGATTAGTTATACAGGGTGTCCCAAAATTCAACGATAATACGGCACCAGGAGGTGGGCCTACTCATAACTACTTGAGGAAAAATAAAATAAAAATTCAATCTAACTTATTTTTTAAATTATAGAAAAAAATTGTTTTGCTTCAAAAAATTTCACCTCCTAAGACATTTTTTGTTACCATGTCCACAATTTTACTAATATTTCTAACTTTTCTTTTGTATTGGAAACTTAAGTAGCACTGCTATCCACTTATCAATCTTCATAAATTGTTAACATTAATACTTTTTACTGAGAAATTCCTAAATTACAAAAGATTAATTACTGTTTTCAAATCAGTACGCTATAATCCTTTATTTATTGTGCAAAGTTTCGTATTTTTGGCTTTGATTTTTGGACTGGATTAAGCGATCTGCATACTGAACTGTACTTGGTATTATCTTGAACTCTGCTTGTGTGAACTGGACTTTTTGCATATTTTGAACCGTTTAGCATGCCGGTACCCTACACATCGTTGTAATACGCTATTATGCATCTCATTTAAACGGTTCAAAATATGCAAAAAGTCCAGTTCACACAAGCAGAGTTCAAGATAATACCAAGTACAGTTCAGTATGCAGATCGCTTAATCCAGTCCAAAAATCAAAGCCAAAAATAAGAAACTTTGCACAATAAATAAAGGATTATAGCGTACTGATTTGAAAACAGTAATTAATCTTTTGTAATTTAGGAATTTCTCAGTCAAAAGTGTTAATGTTAACAATTTATGAAGATTGATTCTTCTCGTTAAAAATAGTTAGAATGGTTGTCCTGGCTGATTTCCTATGTTATTTTACCATTTTATAATCTTGAATAGATGCGCCAACTTTTGATAAGACTTGCCATAGTGGTAACTTTACATTTTTTTTACACCACAATGAATCAAAGTTGACTGAAAGTAAAAATCTTTAGAAATTTTAGAGAAAAATACAATTTCAATTGCTTTTTATGGAAAAACTACATGCATTCTGGGTATTTAAATGATTTTGGTGGATAGCAGTGCTACTTAAGTTTCCAATACAAAAGAAAAGTTAGAAATATTAGTAAAATTGTGGACATGGTAACAAAAAATGTCTTAGGAGGTGAAATTTTTTGAAGCAAAACAATTTTTTTCTATGATTTAAAAAATAAGTTAGATTGAATTTTTATTTTATTTTTCCTCAAGTAGTTATGAGTAGGCCCACCTCCTGGTGCCGTATTATCGTTGAATTTTGGGACACCCTGTATAATATGTCGAAACATTTTGTGATTTCATGTTTTAACAAGTTCTGAATGTCATCTTTCTATGCAAATGTCAATTGTTAGTTGTCAGCTGTCATCAAAGTCCTATATAAGCGCGTTCAGTATCTGGGCGCATTGGTACCGATTGCGCCTGGTGCTCGAACGTCTTATTGACGTCACGACCCAACTACCCTCACTTTGCTAATAGTCTTTATGACTAGCTGTGATTTGTTGTTAACTGACTAGTTCTATAATTGGCCAGTTGTGTAGAATCACAGTACATTTCTATTACATTCAACATAATTATGCAAAGCCCCTTTATTAGTTTCTTACATATATAATTAATACGAAATCTCAGCATCTACTTCGCTCACTTTACATACCCCATCTTTTTCAAGACTACGTAGATAAACACCCAGTAATCATAGTTTTTCGGCTATGAATCATGATCATATCCAAAAAAGAAACATACCTAAGATGACATGCAAAAGTCAGGACTCCTTTTTATTTCCGTTCAAAAGTTAAGCCGTTGATTTTCTGATTTTGCCATTGACGTATAAACACAATTGCAGAAATGTGGGCAATTCATTGAAATTCCTTGATAAAAAAACAACTATATAACTACATGGATCTCTGGATTTGGAGATCTTTATATTTTTCAATAAATTACTTATCAAAATATACACCGAAGGATTTAGATTTCAGTCATTCTAAACTAAATAAAAACAATGACCAAGTTACCAATCCCTTAAGAAAATTACGAACAGTTATCAAAAATTTCTTTATATCTGTAAATTCTTCTTAAATGTTACATAGTTAACATAATATCGATGCAAAATATTACTTTAGCTTCACCTGCTTTTAATAATGAAATATAACCAGTAAACAAAGCTGACCCCATCTGCTTTGATAAACTGCCAAGATATTTCTGAATTAATCACATGACGCTAGAAGCTATATTCATTAAGTACTATCTCAAAATACATTAATAACACCGAAATAGGACCTAAGCCATTTTTTATTATCATAACCCAGCAACAAGCGAATACAGCTTGTAAAGGAAAACACAATCACTGTATGTTATTTATTCGCAAAGTATCGGACAACATTCAGCAAAGGTTAGAAATGGAAGAAAAACAAAACCAACAATTCGGGCGACGCCGAGGTAAGCCGGTAAGTAAACCGAGGGTAACACCGCACCAGAATGAATTCAGCTTTATCTGTGTCGACCAGCCGCCCTAAACAAATTTCCAATTGAAAAAAGTGATGCTCCTAATTAGTTGACTGAGCAATATCAATTATTGCACTGAATTTATTATTCTTTCAAGGTTCTACGCACAATAACATGGTGTTTTTTTATAATGTGTATAGTTAATAAAAATGAATTAAAATACAAAATCATGATGTATCAATAAATTGATGAAATAAAGAACGTTCATATTAATATGCCTGTTAATTATGATGATTTGGAAATGTTGATATAAAAAAGTTAACCACTTATATATTAACGAAATAAAACATTCTTCGATGCTTATAAGTAGATCAGAAGGAGCGAGATAAAATATTTTTGAGCAAATTAGCGTATACAGCTTTAATTAACTCAAACTTTTAATAAAATCGAAGTCTCGTCGAAAAGTAATAAAACCAGTGACTGCAATCCTCCAACAAAGCTTATACGTTCTTCGTAATAAATAATTCAAGCGTCATACTAAACTAATGCAAACGAATAATGGGCAAAGAATATTATTCCTATTAACACCATCCTTGCGAAATGCAATATTATACTATTAGCACCAGCTGTTCGTTAATATGCTGCTATTTAGCGCCTGCCTTATAAGTAGAAGTATAACCTTATGACAATACTCGGATCGGATTTAAATAAATCCAAATGGAGCATGGTCAACAAAGTCTTCTTCGAAAATCCAAAATGTACAAAATTTTGTAGTCCAAACGAGAAATCCGCGGGCGAACTAGTCTTTAATAAACAAAACCTCACTAAATTGAACACTTACAAAAATTCAATAGCACACATCATTATTTTTACTACTAAAACCATTTATTAATTTCGGGTCCGAAAGTCGGAAAGGTCAAGGAATGTTCGCAATGAAATCCTCCGCCTATATGGTTTGTTGGGTCCAACTCTAAATCCCGTTGAATATTTATGCTCTCACCGATTCCATGCGACTACCGAATGTAGGTATGTTATTAAATTTTCATATTCACCTTCAGTCGTTTGCAATTGTTCGTCGTGGAATTGTAACATCCTTTTATTTCATACTATTTCAAAGCAGAGCATGAACGACGTTACTTCGCTATCGTGTACATTTTCATTTTCTACTTTCTAATGTATAAAAACTATTTTCGCGTCAACGTTAGAAAAGGTGTCAGCGTTTGTGCATCTAATGAAATAAACTTTGTGAAAATTTAATAAAATACAATTCGCTGCATATAGACAAAACTTCAGACCGCAGCCCCGGGCATTTAGGAGACTCTCAGTATAGTCTTTACCATAACTTTACATAATGATTTACACAAACAATTTGCCTGGCACACCGGCGACCTTCCTTTTATAAAGCAAAGGACACTACGAGGTCATCAGGACATATAAAGGATTTCTCGGACAGTTTTTGTCATTTTTCGTAAGGAATCGCTAATCATATCAATTAATATTTATTAGCATTTATTATATCCAATTTATATACTTTATACTTTGTATTGATACTTCTTGATGGAATTGCATGTTTGTTTTATTCAATAAAAAACACATTTTTATACTAACTAACTAATTTCACTATATTAACACTTTTTACAATACTTTTTTTTTTAAAATACGGCCGGCTTCGTACATCATCCTCAGGCGAAACCATAAAAAAGTGTTAATATAGTGAAGGTGAAAGTCTAAAAATGTTGTTTTTCTTTGATATCATATGAGATCACATTTATATTCTTGAATTTCCCATTATATCAAATGCTTTACAGATACGTCTTTGATCTATCTTTTACGAAGTTGAGTTAAGGCTTGAGACTCTAAATTTATGCTATTCTGGCGTTGTATAAACCTACAATTTCATTATTTTACGATAAAAAAATGAGGTGACACGACCATATCCCGTCTCAGTTATTTAATGTCCACTCTGAGTATGTAAAATATTTAAAGTAAAGCGCCGAAAGCATGTAGAGCACTCAAATGCCATGAACGCCGCTTTTTACTGCACGATACGTTTGTGGAACACGTGTTGACGTAAGCAAAAATGTTCATTTACACATTTAAATGTAACACTACACAAAATAAGGAATGCTCTGGTTTTAAGGGAAAAGTTTGTATAAGACTAATTTTAAAAAAATGCTATATCTACACTCTATCTTTATTAATTATTGATATTCAAATACTACCACATATTTGAGGATGAGAATGTAATATAGCAATCGTTATTTTTTTATGTAATGTATTCAGCATAACGGATTGACCCTGGAATCTCTCTTATTTGCTATTTTTGTTATACCCGTTGTATTATTATTATGATTATGATTTAACATAAAACTCCTAATTTTTGCAAAGGTTAACGAGTATTTTCAATTAAAAAAACAACGTGTGTAATTAACTCGCCAATGTTTTTATGAGAACTGAACAATAGAAAAATCCCACGAAAAAGATCGAGCTTTGATTAAAACGTAGTTAATATTGGATTGCCCTCAGGACACAGCGTTGAGACTTTGTCAACAATCAATTTCTGAGTATAATTGAAATATGAAAAATGAAGACAATGAAATTACATCCAATACGAATTCCACTAGGAGATAAGTGTAAATATCAAGTTCACGAAGTATGAATTTCGTGTAATATGAGATAGAAATCCTTGTATCTGAAAGTTTATAAAAGCTTCACGTGTATGGAACAGCACTGAAAATATCAAACTGGACCGCAAGGCTTTGGCATGAATTTATTAATAAAGTTACGATGGAAATTTGCATTCCACAATATTTTTACGATAAGTCAATTTAACGAAACAATACTGCATCGGCTGTTACTGAATGCTTTTATCACATACAATGTAGTCAATAGAAACATATTTATTCCAAATTGGTAGTAATAGCAACAAATAAAATTAATAATCGACCTGAGCAAGGTTGGTCATGACGGCTAGTCTTAATATTGGCTAGCCAACTGTACGTGTGAAATCACACGTATCGATACCTTTTATTCCTACATTCCTAATGAGTGCGATTAAATGGAAATCTGACACGACCAGAAGAACAACTTTCCACACAAAACAAGCAACAAACAGATTTCAAATATTTTAAGGGTATATTATTATTGTGTGCTATATCTAAATTCAACAGAGGTTTAATATGATTTAAAAATAAAGTGAGTGAGATGCTTCAGGCTAATTGGGTCATCCTCACCCCGGGGATGTGACCACGGCCACAAGTGATATGTTTAGTGAACATCAATATTTCTGACTGTGTTTATACCGTCTGCGATCTTGAATAACTGTTTCGTTGGTTCAGTACAATAACTATACATTTTTATTATTAAATATAAAATAGATGATTAAATAGCATAGAAAGTGCAGTCACTATAACGTAGTTTAATAACATTGGCCACATTAATATTTGAATGTTCAGTCTTACAAAGATTTAAAAAAAATAATACAAAATTAGTAGGTAAATTCATGAAATTAAACTCTTGTCAGAAAATAGGCTAGTTACGCTAAATCCGAATTACCCGATGATCAGCTAGTTGCGTATTACAATTAGTGCCACATGTCATATATTGTACTCTTGTTTAATCAATTCTCGCTCTATCAATAGCAAACGTTCATATTTTATTGATTCACCGATAAATGTAGCCCTAGGCAAAGAATTTCTTCTGGAGTACCACGCCCATAGTGCAAGAATACTTTCCAAGCAATTTCATTCTATCATAAAATTATTTTCCCTTCCCTGATGTATTTTTACTTTGAATAGATTGCAGCGAAATTACGTTAATAACTATAAAACTTCGCGTTGAAAATGAGGAAAATATAGCTCCTTTATTTCTTGAAATATCGCAGCGTTCTTTATTTTTATATTATCACGAGCCATTACTTCTTATTCTACTCAAAACAACATTATGACAAATGTGCGTTACATTATTCTAAACATTTAAACACGTCTGTATTATTATTCCTCTGGCGCAAATGCAGAAACAAACTTAGTAACAGCGATGTCAAGTTTGTTCCCCTAGGAGATAAGTTTGTGCCAAGCTATTTAACTGCACTGCTTGATAAAGACTCGGCTACTTGTTACCTGGCTTTGTGTAACAGAAAGGTAGAAACGAATCTGTTTTTTCAAATTCCTTGTCGGAACAGACTTTTCGGCTCGATAAGAAATTCTAATAATAGTACGAGGAACTAATATAACAGAATAATTCATGTGTTATGAGAATATTAAAGTTGTTAACGTATTTTCCACCTCCGTTTTTCCCACGCACCATAACCTTTTTGACAAGACATCTTTATTAGAAGCTTATTGTTCTCTGCACAGGTTCTCATCATAAACATAATATTTCTTCTGCTATAATTACTTTACAATTTTGTTTCACGACATTTTATTCATTAACGTAAAAAGGTTTTTACCTTCGTCAAGGATAATTTAAATAATAAGTAGGTATGATAGGAAATTAATTAAACGTTGCTGTCCACATACGGTTACAGTCATGGGTGAAATAAATTTTGGGCACATAGGTAACTTATCTGACATTAAAAACATCAAATAAATTATCATTTAAAAGGGACTTAATTTCTATACTCATTAATAATTAAGAACCCGGATGAAACTTGTTAATAGGTATTTTAAATTACATTTTTTTAATTTCCGAATCTGATCTATGCGTTTATTATCTATGTAATTACTTTATCTAGTTAATTAAAAGTTCTTAATTTTTTTGTTTGACTGCCATGAAGCATGATTAAATAAAAGAAAACATACAAAAATATTTTTCAGAAATGTGAGCAAATGACGACGCGACTGGCGCAGTGGATACAGCAATGGTCTATTGCGTCGGAGGGTGTGGGTTCGATTCCCACGAGTAGAAAATTATGATGTGATAGCGTTGCGTTTAATGTCCTGGAATACTTATTTATTTATTTATACGTTTTAAATAAAACTATATGTTATAATATCTTGATCTCTGGAAATATAACTAAGGCAACGATCGTTTTATAAAGCGCCATTCGTGATAATACATACATTGAATAGAGAAATTGAAAAACTCAATCTTTTCACACTAACAAATTTAAGTTTGAACGTTGCATATTTTTATGAAACTCTAATTTCATTAAAATACTTAATGTAGATAATATAAGGTACATTTCTAAATGCGTGCGACGGAAACATCGGTGTTTTTAGGGCACATTAAAACGTAGTGCTCAGAGCCACAACAATACAAATCCGCAACTTACAGAGTCCAACTCGGAAACAACGCACAAAGACCAAGCCAAGACTTGAGTGCCTTAGCTGCTGATTATTTGAGCTAAGAAGTTAACTAGAACAAGCTTTGAGCACCCATCTTGCTAATTTGAAAGGATATTTACGAGAGATTTTTAAATATCACCCAAATTTTACTGTAGTGTTTTCCCTTCAAATTTTTGGGGGTGAATCAAAGTAATGCAATTTCCTTGATAAATCAATTTTGTTACCCACCCTACTGTATTAGTATTATTGGGTACCCTATTTTATTGGATTTAAAAGATTTCCGTTATCAACAATACATATTCAGACACATAACACTAAAATTAACCTTAGCTTCTGATTATTTGAACCAAGAAGCTAACAAGATCATGCTTTGAACAATCTTCATGCTTATTTTAAGTATTTGCCGAATTTTACCCAAATATCTTTAGATATACATCGATACATATAATAAAATCGTAGACTAGCCGTGTCTGTACATTTAATATTTTCAAGAAAAAATTTGTGTTTCGTGTTTCATTTGTGATTCTAAACTCAAAACAATGATTTTTAGAATTTTTGTCTGTTTGTCTGTTTGTCTGTTTGTCGGGCGTTTGTACGCAGTCAACTCCGAAACGGCTTAACCGATTTAAATACGGTTTTCGATTATTTATTACGGCAAGTCCTCCGGAGGTTTTAGTGTTTGTTTCATTCAAATCGGTTAAAAAATAAAAAAGATATGAGGGTTCAAAGTTATCCATCAAAACATCATCAATGCGCGTAGGTACATTCAGTTGAACCTTTTTAGTTGTTGTTTGCACAGTACTTTTTAATGATAAATAAAACCATCTTTTAATCTCCAAAGTAGATTATGATCATGGCGGCCAATCACAACAAAGACTAACCAACATGCAGAAGTTATTATTTGCGTCCATAAGCAAGAATGCGTTAAATGAGTGTAAATATACAAGTCTCTTTCATTCTAGAAGTATACGACAGATACCGAAAATGTAAATATTTTGCATAAAAATATAAGAGAATTATTAGGATTATACAAGCATGAACAGTGACACTTTTGTTATATTTCATTTAGGATATACTTCGGACTTAAAATATAACAGTTATTAAATCGTAAAGATTGGACAGTTCTTCTATACATGTAATAAAACAATAACCGAACCATTTCTGTACATTGAATATTTTTCAAAAAGAGTAATTGGTATGCAGTATGTATGTTCTATAGTTACCAAAACCATGGTTATTTTTTTTTTCTGTTTGTCTGTTTATCTGTTTGTATGTGCGTCAATCACGTAATAACCACTAGGCAGATTTTTATAATATTTCACATGCTGATAGACCAATATTAGGTGCAACTTATAGGCTTCATTTTATTTAAAAAAATATATTTTTGGGGTGGCTCTCCATACATGTAAACGGAGGGTAAAAAATAAATTCGCGAATACAACATTGAGTGAGTAATGACTAATATAACTTTAAAAATGATATCGAGGTTTCTCAATGCGTTTTCTGCTAAAATA
The DNA here is from genome assembly GCA_001586405.1 of Phoebis sennae. Taxonomy (NCBI): domain Eukaryota; kingdom Metazoa; phylum Arthropoda; class Insecta; order Lepidoptera; family Pieridae; genus Phoebis; species Phoebis sennae. The sequence continues at coordinate 263,925 of LQNK01001430.1, forward strand.
AACATTTTTTGAGATATACGCTTCTAAAGTCGTGAAAATGTCATACCACGTGACAATGTGAGATTTTGGTTGAGTTGCGGACATGCCTTTTTATACTCTTAACGTATAGATTAAGACGTTAAAACCATCAATGAATCCTCAAAAACCTTCAAAAAATAACTAACTCTCTGCTCGCGGCTTCGCTCGCGTGGGCTTCTATTTTCTATATTTTTAAAGAGGCGCGCGCTCTATGAGGTTTGGTCAAACCTATTTCCATAGAAAATTATTAAAAAAACTATAGACATGCGCATATATCACTGGTCCTGCGATCGTAATTTTTTTAAACTTTTGTTGTGCTCCTCTAAAAATACAGAAATTAGTAACCCACGCGTGCAAAGCCGCGGCCGGAAAGCTAGTATTACTATAATATTGAATTTTCTCTTGAAATAAATTTTGGGTGTGAATAAATGTAACACAATTTCCCTGATAAAGTGATTTTGTCGTAGACCGTTCTGTTATTGACTATATTAGGTACCTTATTTTATTGGGTTGCATAAATTTGTGTTATAAAAAAAACATTCAGGAAAGCGATTTTTAAGAAAAACAAACTCAAATATATTTTAATTACGTCATAAAGTAGCACTTTCTAGAAAATTGTGATAAAATCTCGCATTTGGTTGGAATACTGATGAGATTTCAAAACTTAATGGTAGAGAGAAGCGTCGTTTCCCAACCTCGCATCAAGAAATGCAATCAATATTATCAGAATTTATTTTCTTGTTCAGATATGACCATAGCCGAATGTTCATAAAAATAGTCTATTTGCTAATAATTGAAAGATTTTTTATTGAAATTGGAACTCAATCCGGTCCCACGGCAGGGTATCTTATTGTGTCATCATAACAACAGACCCAATCACGTTTATAACAGACTCTTGAAATGTATAGCATTTTCTTTTCAATACATTTACCTCGCTGCATGCATTCGCCGTCTTTCTCGCGACAAGAGGGATCTGCAATTGTTAGTACTAATGATAGAGTATTAATCATAGTTAGCACTAATTATTATTATAGCCAGAAACGAAGCCATTTTAAGAACAAAGGATACAAGTTAAGCGTTAGTCCCCTTTTATGCTTTGTCAACCACGTGAATAATAAGATTTTACGTTTTCGTCGACACTAAAAATGACTGTTACCTTGAAATGCACTTATAGTTGCTTACTTAATAGCTTTTTTGAAGTAAAATATAAGTATACGCACGTATTTCAATAGCAAAAAACATGTCTCTTCCTTTTTCTGACAAATTAGTATAAACATAATCTCTATAAAGCTGAGGATATATAAAAGTAGTGGTTGCTTTATCCTTTTTCTCATCATTACCAAATGTAAAATAAAAACAGCCCAAAAACATCACTGTCTTAAGCATCGTTTTAAAATAACTTAAGTTTGCGCAAAACCGTGAAATGATTATTAACTCGCGCAAGGCAGAAAATAGTTTCCATTTAATTACTTCATTAAATGGAATATGCCATTAACGAAGTTTGGAAACTACAAAATCAGTATTTGATTTCTCATTAGCCCTAAGTGACTTTTAGCTTGACTATTAAACTGTATTTTGTAGACTAGTTTATTGCAGTCTGCATAATATGAAAGTAATAGTATTATAAAACTTTTTGTATCACAGGCAGACAAAAGAACTTGCGATTATGTTAAGTGAAAGGGGATAAGGAAAGAATTTATGAAAGGAAAGAAGCATAGGAATGTACGGGACCGATAGTGCAAGACGTGGCCCATTTTGGTTTCACTCGAAAAAAAAATTCTAGGGTAGCGTAATCTCTTTCAAATACTATTCGTCTGAAAAGATTGAATTTGCCATTTACCCGGGACATGGACCACTCTAGATCCGAGCTTGGTTTTTACCCATAGTATCCTGGCTTGTTTGGACACCTGCTGTTAATCTGGTTCACCGCATTCAATGTTCGCCTCGCAACTAGTTTTTACTTGTGCATTCTGACCGCAGACTGAATTTACGTACATTTGGATAGTCTCCAAATTACAAATTGCTTCAAGATTTTGTTAAGGCCATTATAAAAATTGTAAAACTTATTTATTTAACAAGTTTACACTATTAATAGCACGTATTGTTACGTATACGTAAACTGTATTTCATTTTATGTTATAACATGACATAAAATATCTTGTATAACCAACGACCACTGTGGACAACCTCGCAACATTTCTCTATGTAACAAAACCAGAACAGTGAAAATCGGTTGAAAAACCACAGAACAATCGATGCACAGAACACACAACAAAGGCACTGCGAATTGACTAACCGCTTGTTTGGAAAGTCGGTTAAAGAATTTAGAATTGATTCAAATTTCGAACAACATATATAATAGCTTTCAAAGTTAAATTTTTTCTTCGATATTATTTTTCGTGCTATTGTTTTTGAAATAGTTTTTTTTATTAAGTATGAGGCTTTAAAAGGTTTTTTAAAGTTTTTCAACATACTACTTCCATTCCTATAAAAAAAACAATTAATAGCTATTTAATTGTTTCATTACTATATAATGGGTTTGAATTATCTCTTAGTTTAAAAATTTACCGTATATTTTTTAATTAATCATACTTGCTACTAATATAATAGGCGTCACCACGCCGCAACTATTGAATAGATTTTAATTGTTAATGAATCTTCGTATAGGTACTGTATATATATTACCTTATAATAAGGTTTTTGATAAGGCTATTTTTATTTGATTCCAACCCCATGTATAAGTGCTAGACAGAAGCTAGTTTAGCATATTTTTACCGAAGTTAAATTGAACTGAATTGAAAAAACAAGATTCCCAAGAGAGTACAGATTCACAAGATTCGCAAGAGGTAGATATACATATTTACCTACCTACATATTTTTTACATAAATGATAATAAATGAAATATATCTTATTTTCTCATTGCAATGGTTGTTATGAAGTAATTTTAACATTACTTTTCCTTTTTACACGTTTATTAACCATCAAGAGCAAAAATTATAGATAAAAAAATATCATTTTCATAACGAACATTGAACTAATAAAGTTATGTAATATCTGTCGTGTTTAAAACTGTAACTTACGTTCTTATATGGTTATATTAGTTAAAACCGATTTTTTAACCATCAGTATTTACACAGAAAAGGTACAAATTATTAGTGGAGATATTATAACAGCGATCAAACTTGGAGTCCACGGAGCCGTATGATTGCATTTTCTTAGAAATCCCATGCGTACCATACCGCCATGTGGACGCTTAGGTCTAAAGCACCCTGCGCCGAGCGCTGCTTGACACACACTTGGCTGATGTATAATTAATGTAATAATAATAGTATTGAAATTAACTAATAAGTAATTATCTAATTAGTTAACATCGCAATTCTAAATTCCATTAACATCTACAACATCAGTGTCGCAGATTCGTTGCCAGAAAGGGAGGAAATAAGGAGAGGATTAATGATGGAAAGTTGGGAGTGGAGTAAAACAGAAAGGGAGAGAAATGGGATGGGAATACAGGTCTCCGGGCTCCTGCTCACCGTAAGGTTAGGATTGTTTTTGTTAGCTTAGCTAACTTACTTAGTTTAGTAAAGCTTAGGAAATATTCAAAAACGTTATTGTTATTTATTCTACTGTCAAATATCCAGAATAATAACAGGACTAAATATAATAAATAACAAAATTTTAGCTGTCCGTGAATAGCCCAGGGCTCATTACCCATTCTTCCTTTGAAACTTTATTGTATAGGAACTTTTACTAAGGCTATATAATATTACCTAATATTACTTTGATAAAACTGCCCTTTTTCAGGGTGAGATGAAAATTCTTTAAGTATATAACTAAACTGTATGGTGTGAAATGAGTTCTGCGTAATGGCGAAATTACTTATAGCTAAAGATCTTTGTGCTGTTATCGTTTCAAATCTTCAGTCATCTCTCGATATATTAGGTAGGTATTAGTATACGCCTTAGGATACAATTAAAAATCAAAATATTAAGAAAACAATATCTATTCATATGTCACAAATTCTACTAAGTATATAATAAATGTATTCCTAAAATATATATAAATTCCAAGTAATGTAACATTTTTTTACATAACCATACCTGGTTTTTAAGTGACATGCCATTTTAAGGATCAAAATTAAATTTCATCTACTAAAGGAGAATGGGTGATTTTGTTTGGAGCCTGGGAGATTGAGTTTGTTGTTTAAAGGTTCTATCTAGTCCTGTAACAAATGGTTTGCTCAGGACTAGACCTCTCGATATAATATATAAATCAAGATTATGAAATTCATATGAAAATCGCCTATTTCACCCCTTCCCCTTGTCTTCGTTTTTCCCCCATAGATTTCGATCATTTTTGTACTTAATATTTATTCTTATCTATTTTATTTGCCTACACAATTTTATCAAGATCAAATAAACAATACTCATTATCGGCCAAAGCTTTTCATGCTTACATACTAACATACATCTAGCCATCTTACTTTAAGACCTTGCTTCGCTCGGTCAATTACACTGGAGGAGTTTTATCTCTGCACAAAAAATTGTTCCTTAGCATTAGTTCTTTCATGTTATATTATTTTATAGTGGCCGCGCTTATCGTTTATCGCGCATTTGTATTAAAACTAAAATAATACTATGCCTAGTATTCAGAACCACTGGTATATATTTAGGTAAAAAAATAGTTGTCAGTTGTCAATTGTCTTGACAGTTGTCAGTTGTTAACCGTCAAATTGCATCCTATTTGGCGTTTGGCGTTTTATTGCTTACAAAAAATGTAAATGTTAATTTCATAAATTGTGTTTTCTGTTATAACAACGCAAGTCGCCGGTGGCTTTGTTCGGTTTAAGATTACATAAAATTATAGTATTAAAAAGCGTGGGTTCCCAAATACAAATAAAAAAATCAATGTTACACACAAGAATGTTACTTCGTGCAGTTTATATTTTTTTTTACTGTGCCAGTGATGTAAACCCAGGGAGTAAATTAACTAATTAAATATCAGAATACGACTTTATAAAATCTGTGATAATATACTAAAAACATCAGTGAACTTTTGAACATACTATTGTTAAATTATTACACGATTTTGCTATTTTCTTTTTTGATTTCAATCAAAAAACAGTGATAATTTATATTTAAATTCCAAACATAGGTAGCATACCAATAAAAGTTTGAGACAATGTGGGATAAAATAATTTACATTTTTATAATAATATTCGCGACGTATATATTGAAGCATCTTTTTTCTGAAACTCCAAATTATGTAAAGTTTCAATCAAAGTTCCTAGTGTTTTACATATGGACATCATTTGTGGCATTATTCACTTTACCGTTTTTTGTATTTAGGCCAAAAAACGTCAAGAACTCCTTGTAAGTACAAGCATAATATACAATTAATATTGTTACATTGAGTTGGTTACAATTCATTAACTTCTTTAATTAAAACTGATTATACAAGAAATTGTGTAAACACTGTTTTATGCACATGTTATGTATCGCATGGTTTAGTGCCCAAATAAATCAAAATGCATTAAACAATTTTAACATTATTTTTTTCTTTGCAACTACACCATAATTTTATGAAAGTTTATCAATTATCAATTAAAAATTGTAAGGAATGGAATAAAACTAAACAAAGTTAACAAACACTTTTCAGATGTGGTGCCCAGTTAATAAAACATGTTACCAAATTAATAGAAGTGAAGTGGCATTTACGGAATGGTAGAGTGCTTGCAGAAGATAAGGGAGCTGTTGTCATATCAAATCATCAATCATCTCTTGATATTTTAGGTAATATAAATTATTTACAGCCAGTCCTAATTATTATTAATACTACTTGAAAGCTTTACAATTTGTTTAAATACTAAATATAAATTTTGTGTTAATTAAAAATGTTATTGCATAGTGTAAAATGTCTGAGAATATTTGTTTCATTACTTATATTAGAGCGTGCAGCTGTATATCATTTCAATTTAATTCAATTAATTTACAAGAGTAGAAGTAAAAATAAGTTTGTCACAATTAAATGTTAAAGTCTACTTAAAGAATCACAATATTAGATCAATGAACTAAAAATGGCTGAATTATGTTAAATGTTGTGTGATTCCAAATAAAAAATATAAATTATTGTTCATTACATTTTAGTTGAGTCAATCATTGTTCTCACTTTTGTACACAACACTGGAAAAAAAATATCCTTATCAATTATAAACTTAATAAAAAATCAATTACAGGTCTTTTTAATATTTGGCATGTAGCAGTAAAAGTGGCTGCTATTGCAAGAAAAGAGTTATTCTATATCTGGCCATTTGGCCTGGCCGCCTATCTTGCTGGTGTGGTATTTATTGACAGGAATAGTACCAAAGATGCCTACAAACAGCTCAAGATAACATCTGATGTTATGATAAAGAATAAAGTAAGGATTTGTTGAACTATGTGACTCACTTTCTGATAATCTTATATGTATGATAAGGTTGTTATGAAATATAGGCCCAATTTCACTCATGACAGTGCAAAATTGTTTGATGTTATAGGTATAGTTGACATTTTTATACAGTACAAGCTATACAATATTATTCCTTTAGATATGACACAAAAAATGTTCAAGAATCATATCATTGTTTTTGTTTCCAGAATAGATAAAGACATGGTTCAGTATAATATTGTTAAATGTTAAAACAACTTATATTTAAAGAAGTGAGGAAAATTACATTGTTTACAATTCTCATGCAAAGATAAACCCGCCTTGAACTGAAGTCAATGATATGTAATGAGAATAAAAAGCCACTGTTGTAATTAACATACAAATGTGAAAAACCATTATTAAGCTTATTTCTCACAATATGTAGACAGATATCTAACTAATCCGATTACAATAGAAAGCCATACTTAGCTCATTAATAAAGAACATTATATTTTATTAATTTTTATGTTCACAGACTAAGATATGGATATTCCCTGAGGGTACTAGGAACAAAGATTCAAGCAAGTTGCTACCTTTTAAAAAGGGTGCTTTTAACATAGCAGTTGCTGCCCAAGTACCGATTATTCCAGTGGTTATATCTCCATATTACTTTATAAACAGAAACAAATATATTTTTAACAAAGGTATTATCAAGCATTTAATCACACTTTTAAAATTCATTTTTATTGAAGCTCTTTATAAAAGTCCATTTTATTAAATTCCAGGACATGCTATAATACAGTGTTTGGAACCAATACCGACAAAAGGATTGAAAATGGAAGATGTACCTGAGCTCATTACCAAAGTGCAGAATATAATGGAAATTGCATATAAGGAACTTTCAAAGGAGGTGCTTAGTGCCTTACCACCAAACTACCCCCTCGCAAGTCAACATTGAATATCAACCTGATTTAGGTAACTGACTACTACTAAACATAATTTTTATACACATATTTCAATAGTTTTAATTAAGAATGTGTGTTACAGTGATATTTTATTAAATTAAAAACAGCCATAGTTAAAACAAAAGGTCTATAAGCAATGAAAATATAAAACCTCTTTTAAAATTTTAGAAAACTCATTCAGTTGTATTGCTGTGTATTGTGTGATTTATCATGTGCAATATGAATTTGGAAATCAATTCATGTGAAAATATGTATACAAAAAATTACATGCCATTATTTTAGGATTTATTTGCCACTTATGTTAAGTAGGATTTAAAATAACCTAAGTAGCTCTAAGTATATACATTACTGTAAAGCTTATAAACATTCTTTAATTTAGGATTTTTAGTTATTTCAAGAAATAATTGCTTTAACTCGAGTATTGTTACCCAAATTGTATTATCAACCAAACCATAATTCCAAATGTATTAGATATAAAACTATTCATTTGGATTTAAGTCCAGCATGAGTATTCATTTGCAAAACATAATAACATTCCTTTGCAATCCACTATTAATTTAAATTTTAACAAAAACTTAAATAAAATGAAAATATAAATGAGGGATTAAAAGGAAGCAAAAAACTGTTCTTGAACTGTGTTGCACTATAATTTATAAACAGCTTTTTATAAGCTGTATAATGGATTATACGCTTTTTAATTCACACTATCTCTATAAGTATAGTGCATTGGGGACATTCTGTAAAGAGTAATTTTTTTGAAAACACATCCATTTTAAATATATATATATATAAACGTTTGAGAAAAAGTAACTTTACTTATTTTCAGTATGACTCAATGTATACAATCGCCCATTGCACTAGAAATTTTCGAAGCTCAACTGAATTATTTTTATTGTTTGTAGTAGGTATATTTTAAGCGAAATCGTACCATAAATAAATTATATGAGTCAGACAAATGCACTAGTGGAATACAAAAGAGATTCGGTTTCAGTCACGTTAACAACTTTCCTCGCTACGAGCGGAATATCAATGATATATTCTGTCATCGGTTAATTTATTTTAACTTGATTACACACATTTTGGTTTACCTTCGAATGTTATGCAACTGGCACATTAGTTTCTCTCTGTACTAAAAGGTACGATCCAGCCCGACTTTCGTTTTCATTTTAACTGATTCAAAACATTTCAACATTCAATACTGTAATTTCAGCATATTTCATAAAAAGATCCTTTTTTAAATGTCAAATGTAGGCCAATATTGTTCACATAATCAGGCTGCAGGCAGTGATGTTACAGGCTTTTAAAATCGGTTCAGATATTTAAGAAAATTATAAAAATAATACTCCTACAATTTAAAGTTAAGTCTGAATTGTAAATTTTGATTTATGTAAATGAGTGAAATGAGAGAAAGTATGTAATTGAAACAAAACATTCTCGCAATAATAAGACCAGAAATCGCAATACTCAACCGCATTTTTTAGCTTTATTTGAGGTTTAACTACTTGTTTTATTGAAAGAATAATATTTCAGGATAGCTACCTCTATGCGTATTTAAAATACCATGTTCTGCATTTTTAACCGAACTGACTAATTTTACACTTTACGTATTATTCTGATAGTCATTTATATAGTTGATAAGAGTTTGTAATATAATTAGAATGTAACCATTAGCTTATTGTGTAAACTATATATCTTCTAATAATACTTTATAATACTTTTTAAATATAAAATTACTCTTTGTACTTGTGCGTATTAAATTGTATAACTTAAATTTTTATAATCGATATTTTGTAGTAGTTTTTAAAAAGTAATTTTTGGAAAAAATGTACCTAAATTTTATCAAAGAATTGAATTTTACTCTAATATCGTATGTGTAACTTTACAAAATATGAAATTTATACTCCTTTTCAATAAATATATCATTTAGCCGTTTAAAATATAAAAAATACAGCTGTGCAAATGTAAATAAAAAATGAACGTAATTTTAAGCCAACGTTATCGATATGACTTATATTGTTCAAAATATGTACCAGTGTATCTGTACTATGAATTATTCGATTTTTTGCTGTATCCTGAATTTTTAGATGCGCATTAGTGCATTCAAAAACTGTGTGGTTTAGAAGTATAAGTATTTCGTTAGTAATTATAACTTATGCTCTATGATTTTTATGTATTTTGACCACGAAAAATATTGTATTGTTTTTTATTTTATAATATTTATCTCACCCTGTTTTGCATACAGCGCTAATCAGTCACATTAGTATATAAAAAAAACACCTTTTAGGAGTATATAAGTTGAAATATTATTAACTTATTCCATATTGTAATGGAGCAGTGACCAGAAATTTTCGGAGATTTAGTTGTGAATGTTACGTGTTGTAAATGAAATTCGATGTAATCATTTCGCACTCACTTCATGAATTTATATAAACAATTTATTTTTATTATATTGAGGACGTATAGTGTATATACAGTCAAACCTGGATAAGTGAGAAAACTCTATAAGTGAGAGTAATAGCGAGGTCCCGTCAATTTTAGCTCCTAAAACCTCTATAAGTGAGAGACAGAAACCTCGATAAGGAAGAGTCGTTTTTCCCCCATGGACCTCTATAAGTGAGACTTCTACTTATTTCACCTCTATAAGCGACAGTCAAGTTTGTTTATTACTAGCTTTCCGCCTGCGGCTTCGCTCGCGTGGACTACAAATATCTGTATTTTATAGAGGCGCGAAACAAAAGTTTTAAAAAATTACAGTAGCAGGACCGCTGAAATATTTCATGTCTTAAGTTTTTTTTTCTGTCGCGCGGTATGACACATTTACGACTTTACAAAAAACCAATTTAGAAACCTCTGTTTTATTTTGGAGGACCTATCCAATGACATGTCATGACATGTCGTGACTTGTTATTGCTGCGTACCTCTATTAGTGAGAAACGCTACCCATGAACCTGCATTAGTGAGAAACTCGGGTTAGTGAGAAACCTCTATAAGCGAGAATAAGATTGTGTTCCCTTGAACTCTCGCTTATCCAGGTTTGACTGTAATTGAAAAACGTATACCTTAGAGACGAAATGGAAGCGACAAAAATCGCCTTGTTTATAAGATTTTTTTCTAATTTCATCTATTTGTTTACATTCATTTTACTTTCTATTAATGATGGTAAAATTTTGTTTTTAAAACACCACAATTATAAAATTGTATTTTTTTTCTGAAAGAATATGGACATATGTCCTATACATTTAAAATAAGCAGTTAGATATTATCTTATTTACTTTATAAGCGCTTGCTAAATTTAATGTGATATATACAGAAATCACTTCGTATGTGTAGTCAGCTATCAATAGCAGTTAAAACTATTTTTGTATGTTTTACCAATATTTTAAACTGAAATAAAGGGCATAAAGGACACACGGGTATTATTTACAAAAACTAAATGATAAGTTAATAATTTATTCATTGTATAATAAATTTATTCATATATTTTTAACAATAACAATAATTAGTATGTACCACGAACATTTGAAATTATCACAGCCCCTTTTAACGTAAATTTAAACTACCTGAAACAAAGATTGAAATTAGTACGACCACACTAAATTTGCAAGAAATTATTGCTTATTTTTTATAAATAAAAGGCTTTGTTACGTAGCCTTATTTCCGAATGTATATCGTCGCTGATTTCCAAATATATCGACGCTGATTTGATTTTAACTGTTAAGTTTACGTTCTACTGGCGTAGCGTAGACTGATATGGACATCGGCGAAGTCAAATCAGTGATAGACCCTAACTTTCGTTCCAAATGTACTTATTTTCAGTACCGTGAAGGTACCTCACGAGGCTTCTTTAAATGCGAGGCACTTTTGTTAGATACACTACTGACGCGGTTAAAAGAGTCGACTATAAAATAACAAACGTCTCCTGGGGAGATAAAGAAAACGAAAACAAAACCGGTACACTTAATTTTCTGTAGTGACCGTATCGTTAAAAATGAGCACATTTATCCGACGTTTTTGTATTTACTTACCTCCTAACTATCTTTTGCACGCAACATTGGAAGCGTCTCCGCCGACGTACGGGTGAACTCTTCCTGCATCTTGTTTTGCGCCGTGTCTATGAGTGTCGTGATGTCCTCCTTTCGTAAGCCCTCCGTTTCGATCAAGGGTAATATCGTTATGATAATATCACCTGAAACGCAATTGTAGCATGCATTGAATTTGAATATTGAAATGAAACCTTTTTAAAGACTCGTGAGAGTAAGACTAAATCTAGGTACTTAGAAGAAAAATAAATAAAGCAATCCTAGTGATAGGGTCAGAGGTGGTAAAAACTGTCCAAATAATAATTCCTTTTCTATGGGTGAGAAAACTTTTTACATTTTTGTTCTGAAATGTTATTCATGTTTAGTGTTTGGGTCGCATAAAGACGTATTCTTACTGTGGAATTTTCCTGGAGGGTAATGAAAAAACATGATTGGACCATGAATTTTTTTAACTGAAATGACGGAATCCTGTTTTAGAGCATTGATCTTTTTTATTTTAAGTATATAATGCCGAATAAAGTATTTATTCAATTTTGTTCAGAGTGAAGTTTCAAATTTGTCCTTATTCTACAAAAGGCGCAATGAAATATGTTTTAAACAACGATTTTAACAATAAATTATGTGAAACATGAACTACAACCAGTGGGCGCTGGAGGCCTTTAATATTAATTCCATCCTTTCCCCTCATGTCGACTACTTACCTTCCATCCATTCTACCCAAACCCCTCCGGGTCCTTAAATGTACCAGCGTCACTCAACAGTTGCTGGTGTTCATGGACTGCGGTTGTCCCTCAAGTTCAGGTACACCGCTTGTTCCAATGTCACTATGACATATTATCATAAACTCGGCTATTTCTATATTCCAAGAGTTAGAGAGAGCGAATTATATTTTAATCCAATACAAAATAAGACAGTCACAATTAAAATTAATATCTACTTAATTAATACGTCAATTGATGCGAAGAGACAATCATTAATATTGTAATTGTGATAATAATTAATTGGTACAGGTCACGAAAAAAGTACGTATTTTAAAATAATACTCTTAATTGAAATGCATCGCGTAAACGACGTTTTTAAAATCCGATCCGAAATCGGCATCAGACGCCGGTACTGCAACAAAATGCAACTGCAACGCTTTTTAGGGTGTGGTTACTGAAGCCTCTTTACGTGATCAGAATCTATCTCACCTGATCCAAATCTATGTCTTTTTGCGTCTATGTGGTGATATTTGGAAACGACGACGGGTTGTATGGGAGCACCGGCGCCCATCGCCACGTGGAAAGCGCCCTTCCTGAAGGGCAGCAACTTGTCGCCGGAGTGCCTTGTGCCTTCGGGAAATAATAATAATTTCCGCTGAAATGGTAAAGTTTTCCATGTAGTATGTTCCAAGAGTATTTATAGAAATAAAAATACACAACATCTGATATCCTATTAAATGGTTTACATATTATCTTTTCTTTCTATAATATAAAAATGAATCGCAAAATGTGTTGGTAAGCGCATAACTCAACAAGGCCTGGACCAATTTGGCCAATTCTTTTTTGTATGTTTTTCTTTTTCGAATATAAATGTTTTCTAAACTGCTACATTACAAGTCTGACAAAACGAAGGCTGTCGGGTGCGCTAGTCCTTAATTATTTATACATTGTCTTCACCGTTACAACTCTTTTATTGCTGAAGATGTTAAGCTGCAGAGTTACCCTCTGTCGCCTCTTACAACATCCACGGGTAGAAATGGGCTGACGACATACGTATTGTAACCCGCCACCACACGGGTAAAAATATTTTTTCATTCATTTGATAATTGACAAATAAACAAGAACGACACTGGCTTCTTCATGTGATTTCTCAACAGAAGTTAGTATCCCTTATCTACTAACACCAATTGTTCTGGTTGTTCTCCGTCCAGATAACATTTTTACACGATAAAGCATCTCTGAACACGTTTAAAAAACTGCAGGAAGATTTTTATATTTCCTCTAACCATTAATGGATGTGGATATTATTTTCTTTCTAATTTCTTACTTCTTTATTATTTTTTTATTAAATTTATGCATTGCCCGTATTCCTGTCCTTCTTAAACTTCCTGTCTGTACTATAGGTTGTCTGGAAGAAATCGCTTCCATAGCGATAGGACCGCCTATTATTAAAATTTAAATCTCTAGTTTTAAATTATTTTATTATTGTCAGTGCAATAAATGATAGATATATATATATAAATAAATAAATATATAAAACAGATGGATAGAAGTAGGATGTAGGAAATATGCAATAGAAAATGAAACATGAATTTTGGTTTTCATTGTACAGGGGACAAAAAAAGAAATAAATTAAATAATGACATTTAACAAATAATTACTACTTATCAAAAATTCAATTTAAGGACGTAATTAACCTTAAATGAAAAACAATTAAATAAATAATTTTTTCCTCAGCCCCGTAAATGAAGATCATTTTATTTTATTAGACGGGTAAAAACTAGAAACAACAAAAATTCTCCTACCAACTATTTTTACTTTTATAATTTTCATTATTTGTTTATTTATCATTTACTAGCGACCCGCCCCGGCTTCGCACGGGTGCAATGCTAATACCAAATACACTACAGAAAAACTGTGAATGTTGTATATCAATAGAAACCTCAAAAATAACAGTATTTCAAAACAATTTAATGGATGTTATCAATCATGTAACCTTCCTCTTGAATCACTATCTATCTATAAGAAACGCATCAAAATCCGTTACGTAGTTTTAAAGATTTAAGCATACAAAGGGACATAGGGACAGAGAAAACAACTTTGATTTATACTATGTAGTGATTCTGCGCTACGTATCCTTTGACTCTGATACCGGCGCATTCCAGATTGCTAGAAATAGATTGAAAATTACAGACCGATCGCTCTGTTAAGTATATCCTTAATTAAAAACTAAAAAGAGTCGTCAATTCTGGATTAACATCATACCTAGAGAAATTTCATGTTATTTCAGGTCATCAATTTGGATTCAAGAAAAATAAATCAACCGAACATGCTGTGTCACTTGTTTCAGACCTTATATCATCGCACATAGATAACGGGGAATGTTGCAACGCTTTGCACCCCTCGGCCATAAGGCCCTGCTTTTTGTCTTTATACCCTAAATGCCAAGGATATTTACTTCATAAAACTCCCTTATTATAATGTCTTCTAAAGTCTACACTGATTCATAAATAAGGTTTAGTATGTATTATGACATAATCTTAATATATAAAAGGCAAGAGTTGTTTTCGTAGAATCAACGCACAGGCCAAACCCTTGAGGCTAGAAACTTGAAATTTGGCACACGTATTCTTGAATAGTTGTAGAATTCCACTAAGGAAGGATTTTTCAAAATTCCCCTCCTAAGGGTGCGAAATAAATTTTTAAAAAAAGGATATGAAAAAAAGTCTTTGCACCTCGACCTTGCATTAACCACTGGATGGATTAAGATAAAACTTTACACGTTTGATGATAATACTATTATTCAACTTTTGAGATATGATATATCCTGTAAAAGGCCGTAGTTCCCGTGGGAGAAAGGTTTAAAGTTTTATATTTTTTCTTAATTTACTCAAAAATATGATATCGAAATGGGTAATTATTATTATTTTTTGATAGAACGTAAGCAGATCTACGCTTTATTTTTTATTTCGTCAAAATCGGTTTACCAAAAGCGAAGATATGTGACAATATACATA
>LQNK01001432.1:0-12377 GCA_001586405.1 Phoebis sennae
AATCATAGCCAACAGCATTTGTGTTTTTAAGGGAGTTTATAATATTAAGCATTTCTGTTCTAGATGTAGGATTAAGAAAGATACTGTTTTGTATTGTATCTATATTATATCTATACGCCAAGTCATTTAGATTTTTATCTGGGTTTGTATTAGTCAGGTTTATAAAATAGTTGTTAAATTTCTCAGCAATTGTCAGGGGTTCTTTGATGTCAGTGTTGTCAATTGATAATATGTCAATACATTTATTTGTCAAATTTTTTACAGAACAATTCTTTTTAATAACATCCCAGGTCGCCTTAATTTTATTTTTAGAGTTATAAATATATCTTTTATTTAATATTCGCTTCGAGCAGTCAATACAGTTCTTTAGGATTTTTGAATATCTCTTATATGTCATCTTTAGGTCATGGCTTTTATTTTTATAATATTGGAATCTAAGTTTTCTTTTTTTAGAACTGGCATTTATTATACTTTTAGAGGCCCATTTTATTACTGAGCTAGAACATTTTATTCTCCTCTTATATATTGGAAAACATAAATTGTATAAAAGACAGAAAAAATTGTGAAACTCACCAAATGCCATATCAGGATCATTTTCACTCAATACACCATGCCATGAGAGGCAGCCGAGGTAGTTTTTAAATTTATTTATGTATTCAAGTGAATAATCACGTGAGTATATATAATGGTATTTTTTTACTTCTATATTTTTAGTTATTGAGAAATGCATGATTTGACATGTATCATGATCAGATAAATATAATTTTTCTGTGTAACCTAGTGCATTGTCTAATGTACTGGCTATGATATCAATGCAAGAGTTTTGCCTTGATGCCTCATTTATGTTAATTTTAATATTATAATTGTGTAATATATTTATTAATTCTTTATGTCTTAAATTATCTTTTAATATGTCAATATTCAGGTCACCAGTAACTATTATGTGTTTTTTTTCTTTATGTGTCAAACTGTGGAGAAGAAGTTCAAGTTTTTCAAAGAATCTTATAATATTAGAGTTTGGCGTTCTATAAATACAAACAATATAACATCCAAGTTGTGGTATTTCCACACCACAACATTCAAATATTTTCTCTTCTGAATATTTATAGCAATTGTTAAGGATCTTAAATTCCAGTGACTTTTCTATGAATATACATGATCCTCCACGTTTTTCATTTTGTCGACAAAAACTAGCTGCTATATTATAATTTTGTAGTACCATATTTGATTCTTCACCATATTTAACAAATGTTTCCGTCAAACAAATTACATTTATATTACAGTTATGTTTTTCTTGTATTTCCAATGTAGCTAATTCTATAAGTTCTAATTTATTTAAAAGACCTGCTATATTCTGATGGATTAATGTTTGTTTTATATTTTTATTACAATCGAAAAAACTTATCTTCTTTTTGATTTTGTATAGATGCTGTATGTATTTATTTTTTGGATTTCTTATTAGATAATAGAGAATTGAACCTTTGTTTGGTAAATCACCTTGTTTTTGGTGTCTTGTCTGTTTATCTTGAATTGTTGTGGCATATCTTACTATTTTATTACTATTTTTCAATTTTTTAATCCAATTTTTCTCTACTAAAAAGTCTTTTTTATAGTCATATGAGTCAATTAAATAATTTATATCTAAACATATTTGTTTCAGATATTGATTGTTTGTGGTTTTTGTTTTATATACAGGGAGACATAGATAATTAAAGTTAAGTTAAGAGGAAAACTTTGTTTGTTTGTCTGGTTGTAATGAATAGGCTCAAAAACTACGACCCAATTGGCGCAGTGGATACAACAATGGTCTATTGCGCCGGAGGGTGTAGGTTCGAGTAGAAAATTATGGTGTAATTTTCTATTGTCTGGTTTTTTATCTATAGTATGTATGTATTAACAAAAAAAGTATGTCTATCAGTTTACTAGTTTCCATAGTACAAGCTTTGCTAAGTTTGGGACTAGATGGCGTTGTGTTAATGTTTCCTGAATATTTTTGTTTATTAACCGACTTAAAAAAAAGGAGGAGATTATCAATTCGACCGTATTTATTATTTATTTTTTTATGTATGTTACCGCATATATCCAGCGTTTACGGACCGATTTGGACCGATTTGAAATCTATACTAAGTGCTTTAACCAATTTTTATGAAATTAACAAGATTTTGCACTCACTTTGAATTTGAATATTTCAACAAAAATAAAATAAAGTTACTTAATACTTTTTAGAGAGGGAGTCGTTTCTATTTTTTTGACAAGAAGTTATTTTATTCATAGGAAGCAAATACGTTTATAATTTCTGTACACGTCTATAACATTCATGACAAAGCAATGACTGTGACCCGATATAGCATATCAAGAACATTTCGTGGTAGACTCGCTGTTTGTTTTCAATTCCACTTTGATTTTTATTATAATTACTAGCTGTGCCCCGCGGTTTCGCCCGTGTATATTGCCCGATCCCGTGGGATTTCCGGGATTAAAAGTATCCTATGTCATTCTCCTGGTCCTAAGCCTTCTGCCTACGAATTTTCAGCTAAATCGGTTCAGCCGTTCTTGAGTTATAAGTGGAGTAACTAACACGACTTCACTACATATATAAAACAAAGTCGCTTTTTCTGTCATGTGTCATGTTGTATGTCCCTATGAACGCTCAAATCTTTAAAACTACGCAACGGCTTTTGATGCGGTTTTTTTTAATAGATAGAGTAACTCATGAGGAAGGTTTTTATGTATAATATCATCCATTAAACCCGTGCGAAGCCGGGGCGGGTCGCTAGTTCTTTTATATAATATAGATGTTAATGTTTAAAATTAATGTTAGTCAAAGTCAAAACGTTTATTTTCCAAATTGGTTTCTGTCGTCGCGCTTTTAGAACGTCATATATATTTACATAATAATATTTTTTTTTTTATTTACCACCGTGAATTAATAAACTCAAAATCTACTCGACTCATTTTAAAATTCTTTCACCATTCGAAAATTTCTTGGAATCTTCTTTGTAGGAACCAATTAATTGTTATAAAACTAGTAATCGTTCTGGCTTCACTTAAGTACAAACCGTGTTTAAATCGGTCCAGTCGTTTTTGTATACACATTAACATACAATAAAAATAAATTATTACTCTGGAATTAATTTAAGAAGTCTGTTTTTTTACTTTTTGAATCTAAACAATAAAAATTATACGCAACACTTTCTTTATTTCTATCTATATTTGTATGTTTATAAACTCCTCTCGTATTTTTCATCAAAAACAGCTCTGCACATACTATATCAATAATATTATGCATGTCATATAAATGTCCTCTTGAATCACTCTATTTATTAAATAATCGCATCACAATTTTTTTAAACAGTTTTTAAGATTTACATAGTGAGTAGTGACAGACAGTCGGTAACGACTTTGTTTTTTACTATGGAGTGATTATAAGGTACTACTTATTCTCTATGGAACAATAATGACGATATTGCATAATATTAAATATTGTTCTTATTACGTGCTGCATTTATTAAAATTCCATACAGCACTTCAAACAAATGTGCGTTTTATAAATAAGTACAACAATATAACATTTAGTATCAAACAATAAGTATCCAATATTGAAAAAAGAACAATAAAAAAGATTTTCTTTTTTTTTATTTAACTAGCTAAGAAGAATTATGACAAAAACGAGCCGGTCCCAAATCCGAAGTCACAATCTTTATGTGATAATAACTAAAATTAGTAACCGCGTAGCTCCCACAAACACGAGGTCAGCAGTTAAAACAACAATTTAAAATCGCAATTCAAATCACCACGTATCTATTTTTACACGTATTCATAACACCAAAAATTTACCTTTTAAAAATGGAATCACATTGAAAAAAGAAAAATAAAAAGCGCGCGTTCTATTCTTTATTGAAATTTGAATTTGGAATGCGTTCGGTGGACCCGCGTTCCGTGACACGACTGGTTTGACGTTTGGTGTGTAATCCTCTAACTTCTAACAAACATTTGTTTAAGCTAATTTTGACCCTATTACCTACAATTTAAGGTTTATATTTGTTATACAACGAGTATAAAGTATATGTTCACTTGTATTTAAATTAATAATAATTTAGAGTCAATGTTCGCTGTTACTATATAGTGATAAAAACTTTGATGAGATGGTACGATAATTACATGGAGATAAAAAGTACAGCATCTATATACTAGCTGCGCCCCAGGGCTTCGCTCCCATGGGTATATCGGGATGATATATAGCCTATAGCCTTCCTAAGGCTATCTAACACTAAAAAATTTTTCGAATCGGACCAGTAGTTCCTGAGATCAGCGCGTTCAAACAAACTCTTCACCTTTATAATATTAGTATAGATTAAATAGTATCGTGTGTAATTGCGTCCCCTATTGGGGTATGTCGGGTCCTTTTTACTGTACAAAATTTGTCTGTTATCTGAAATAAAAAAGTAAATAAAATAATAATAATCAATTTTTATGTAGAGGAAAGAGGCAATTAGCTTTACATTTCTACTTTACTTTGACATTTCTTGACGTCTCCACCAGGAATCGAACTAATAGCTCTCGGTTGTTACGTTACGCGCTAACCACTGAACCAATGGGACGATCGCAAAATAATAAAAAATCTTGTACGTCAAAATGTATCTATCATAGCAGAAAAATATATAAAAACTATTTGACATAATATTTTAGATGTCAAACTTCTTTAAACTTCAAGGTCCGTTTAAAAAATGCCGAGTCATGATACAAAATTTGGTGACGTCATAACCGGAAGACAAATATTATATTTAACAATTTTAATATAAGTATCCTTGACAGGTTAGAACTTAGAATCATAAATACTCTAGAGAATACATTTGTATGTATGTTTATAATATTTTCACACAAAAATTACTGGACCGATTTCAATAATACTTTCACCATGAGAAAGCTGCATTTACCACTTCTCACATTCCCGTGGGAATTCCGGGATAAAAACTATCCTATTTCCTTTCTCGGGTTTCAAACTCTGTACAACATTTTAACTAAATCGTTTCTGTTGCTTAAGCGTAACAAAGAAACAGACAGACAGAGTTACTTTCGCATTTATAATATTAGTATAAAGCCCCTACTACACATCGGCAGACGCATACGCGGACGTCTGATTTGGATGAAATTTTGTAATGAGATATGATGAATGAAATAGGAAAATTTTACGGGACCGGGATACATACGAGGGTGAAACCGCGGAGCTCATCTAGTATATTTTATGGCCTTCCTCGATTAATGGTCTATCTGAGAAAAAAAATTTTTTTCAATCGGATCAACTGTTCCTAGACTAGGGCGATTGAAAAATAGGTTGTGTTTTGTTCAAAATAAAAGTATTTAAGTTTATAGCCTTGTATTCTGATATTCTTGCCTTTAATTCACTTATTCTGAACAAAAATAACGTTATAAAACGGAAAGATTTGATTTTTTTGTTTGATTGTTCAAATTAAATAAGCTCCGAAGCTACTGGACTGATTTGAAAAATTATTCTACCTACATTATCTCTGATGAACATAGGCTGTATAACATTATACTACGGGAGCGAAACCGCGCAAAACAGCTAGCATCTATAATCTTAGTTCAAATATAATTGTCTCTCTCAACTCCTAATTTACAAAATTATATTAACAATTTATTTTAGAATATTAAATTATATTAATATTTAGCATATTATGTAACTATATCATCGCGATATGAGAACGCGAAACATAATCCGGTATTAAAAAAAGGTACTCACTATTTAAATTTACAAATTGTCATTTAGAACACAATCACATTTGAAATCGGAACTATTATCTCTGGATGCTTCTTTCCAGCCAGCGTGTAGGAACGACTAATTTTAAATACACGATATAGAACCTTATTATACAACTATTGTGATTTTTTACTAAATGATTCATTCTGCTCACAATATCGTCTGTGCTATAAGAGATCTTCTGAGAGTATATTTACGATTTATTTGTGATATTTTATGTTATTGCGCCATGTTATTGGTGACTTAACATTGTGTTGCGTGAGTTGGCAATTTTTATCGGTTTTCTTATAAAATTATTAAATCCCACTAAATACTAATATCATAGTATTATATTATCTGTGCTAATATTATAAATGTGAATGTTTGTGAGGATGTATATTTGTTACTCTTTCACCTAAAAACTACTGAACCGATTATGATGAAACTTAGTATACATATAGGTTTACAATAACATAATATAGGCTACTTTTTAGCCGGAAGTTACGCGGGTGAAACCGCTGGCGCGACCAATTTAAAATATTTTAACTAACTGAAAAAAAAGTGCACCTTTTGATGAAAAAATCATTTACCGAGCTAGGAATCGAACCTGTGAATTTGCTGTAGGTATTTACTATTTATAAGTCAGTCACATAAAACCAGGTGAACATATTACTTGCTCTACTACCTATGAATAAAGGATTTCTAGTTTCCATTGCATAAACACAATTGTTTTTCTTTTCATTTATTTTTTTACTTAAAAATAACACTTTATTGTACAATTTTTTACAAATATATATATAGAAACATTGTATACATAAACAGAAAAAAAATCTTTTATTAGTGTAACGTTATTTATCTGTTGAAATAGATAAAGCAATCCAATAAAGGCTTATAAGGGCTTTTCTTTGTTTTGTACGTTATCAACTAAATACACTTTCAAGAAAGATACAACATTATCAATTATAAGTGTTAAGAAGTATTTTTTATACATAAGAAATAATCACTAAGTACATAGTGTAAAACAAAGTCGTTTGTTGCTGTTAGTCCCTATCTATGTATGCTTAAGTCTTTAAAAGTATCGAACGATTTTGATGCGGTTTTATTAATAGAGAGATAGATTAAACAGAAAGGTTTATTAGATAGATAAAGGGGCAAAGCAAAAACGGACTCGACACAAATTTAATGGCAAAATCTTGTTAAATTGAAAATAAATAAAGGCACCGGCTTTGTATAGATTTAAAAAAAATAAATAAAAGTTATTTTCTACTTTTTAGAGCGAGGAAGTCGGTTCTTTTTTTTGCCAAAAATTATTATTGATCCCTTTTTAGTGTCCTGTGAAGGGTAATTACATCATCAAATCACAATTCAGTTGATATATACATCATTAAACCTTAACCGCAGAACTTATTCCGTTGATTTTCGAGGAGTTCCCTGGAATATCTCCCACATGGATTATCAGACTTGAACCAAATTTCTATGGGACCACACTGGAACTCTACTCTTTCGAATGCAAAAAGAATTTTCCATAAACGCCGAAGATATGCGGTAACATACCTACATAAAAAAATACGCTCGAATTGATTACCTTCTCCTTTTTTGAATGTCGGTTAAAAATTGATTGGGCGCGGCACAAAAAAGGTTGGTAAACACTGGCGTTCTACACAAGCACTGAATAGATACCTAATAATAATTAGTGAATTACATACAAGAGTACTCCTGTTTTTCACTAATTATTATTACTGCTGTGTTCGAACCTTTTCGCACTAATTATGCGCATATGTATTTATTAATTTTATTTCGATTGTTAAGTTTATCTCTGTAGTATAGTATTATATTATCTGTGTCTCTGTTAAATGTATGTATGTGCAGTTGTTTCAAATAAATATTTTTCTTTCTTTCTAGGAGTAAAATCGCGGGCAACAGCTAGTCTTTTTAATGAGTGCTTCAAACTTTGAGAAAGACTATAGTCGTCTGAATCAATTGAAATGTCAATGAATATAATGTTTGCAATGACTGGATAAGAAATATCATGTTTTTTTGTTTATATGTTTCGATGTCTAGACGAATTCCGGTGGAAAATAAAAAATAGTATTTAGAAAAGATAAATCGGTGACATAAGCATAATGTACTTTTTACATTCATGTATATATGCTGATAAAATCCATATTAACTGAATTAAGAGAGCGATCTTTTTAATAAGATTTTCTTAGATAATGTTTTTAGAGCGTATGTATGCTTGTATGTTCATTTTATTACAGCCTAAAGGGCTTGACGGATTATGATATGTGAGGTGTTTGATTCATTTAAATTGTGATAATATCATAGACTATATAAATTTTCAAAATGACGCAAAAAAAGAGGCGAGTGATTGGTGTTTTCATACATAATTATTTATTAAATACAATTTAAACTTGAAATCATTTCAATCAAATTTTTATCCAAATTCGTTCAGCCGTTTTAGTCTTCTGATACGATAAGCCATCTCAGAATACAAACTTAAAAAAATAACTTTTACTGATTATGTTTTACTTATTATAACAGAAGTGGGATTAAAAATTAAATAACACGAAATAATATTCTCTTCATTTATTACTAACATTAACATATCTACATCTATACTATATTAAGCAAAAGTAATTTAATAGTTACATAAGTCCAACAGAAGTTTGAAACATTTTAAATATTAAAACCACAGTCTAAAGAATATTGATGACCCAATTGGCACAGTGGTTTAGCATTGGTCTATTGCACCGGAGGGTGTGGGTTCGATGCCCACCAGCAGAAAATTATGATGTGATGAACAATTTGACTGATTCCTGATGCGAATGCCATAATATTATAATATTAATTAGTTTGACATTTTGTTCTTAATGTAATTGTATGTAATATGACATTGTAATTTTTATTTTATGTGTAAACTGTCTAACGAATTGGTCCTGATTAACTGTAATGTTAGATAATAGTTTTTATGAATAAATACATAAATAAATACATAATTTTCTACTGTCTGGGTGTTCATTTATCTATAGTATGTATGTATTTACAAAAAAAAGGATGTTCATGTATGTCTATGAGTTATCCAGTTCCCATAGTACTAGCTTTGCTTAGTTTGGGACTACATGGCGTTGTGTTAAATGTCCAGGAATATTTAAAAAAAATACATACAGTCGTTGCACGAAACTGTCACATAGACAGCGTCCCAGATCTCCTTCGAAAATGTCGACATTTTCCGTTCGTGTTGTGGGACACGTCTTTCAAGGACGAAAATTTGTAAAATTTAAGAGTATCGCCAATATGTATTGTAAATATTGCATTTTAAATGTTTCCTTACACAAAATAAAGGTTATTGCGAAACATGAACACACAGTCTCTTTCAAAAGCCATAATTTTTATTTCATAGTGTGTACAGAATTTGTAAGCCCTGAGTTTGAGACAAAACATTGCTACCATACCATTTCTCTACACCATACAAAATGTTTATTTAAAAAACGTTCCTCCTAACCGAATTTCGGTCACGGCGGCCAATCTCTGCACAGATCAGCCAACTACGCGGGAGATATTATAGTGAACAAGTGTGTGCGCAAAAACAGGTGCACTCTCTTTCCCTTTACTCTCATAACCCTTAGGGGGCAGACCGACACTCGCGGAGAGAGATCAGGCGCAGGACCGACAAGACACGTGCTCTCTGAGGCACGAGGGTGTTCCAGCACCGCCATCTTCCAGACTCAGGCCTGTCACTGAAATTTCGTTGTGAGAAAAATCCCAAACACATTTTTTTGGCCCCACCCGGGATTCAAACCCCTCGATCTGTAGTCAAAGATGCAGATGTTTATTTACTAAGGTACTCAAAAACAATTCACTCCTAAACTTATGTAACCATTACACACACAATATTTCCTTTATAAATTCCTTTATTCTCCCGTCTTAACATCCTCCAATTTCTGTTTTTCAAACATCCTCCTCAATTGCTCCGTTGCAGTCAATGGCAATCTATTATTCTCCCCCCATTTAGCATCAGGGAACGTAGCCACATTTAACTCCGGGTTCTTGAACGTGAACGGGCTCCAGGGACCTTGGATTGAGGGGTGATCGGTGTACTGGTACTTCCTTAGCCTCGTGGAAGCTATATCCCCTTGTTGGGTGCGGAGGTTCTCGATCCATTTTGTTATTTCTGAGTGTGTCTTTTGGTGAACACTCATCCAGACACGATCGCCATTTACTGGGAAAGAAATTGATAAATTGATATATTTTTACAAGTATTGTATAAAATACTCTTTTTTGACTTTCATTTGTGGAGGAGGGTGTGGGTTCGATCCCCATGAGCAGAAAATTATGATGTGATGAACATTGTAATTTTCTACTGTCTGGGTGTCAATTTATCTATAGTACATATGTATTTACAAAAAAAAGTATGTTCATGTATGTCTATCAGTTATCTAGTTTCCATAGTACAAGCTTTGCTTAGTTTGGGACTAGATTGCGTTGTGTTAAATGTCCAGGAATGCTTATATTTATTTTATTTATTTATTTTTAATAAGAAGAAAGAAAGAAAATATTTCATTTGACATACACAGCTACTTATAAAACATAATAAAGAATGTAAAGAGGTGTTGTATGGGAGTGTGCATGGCAAATAGGACAAGAAATTGCTATCTGCAAAATTCTTGAACTCCATAAAAACTACAAAACATTAATAAGTACTAGGCACCCTAAGTGGTTTCACCTGCGTAACTTCTAATCCTGTGGAAATTCCGAGATACACAACGGCCTATGTATCATTCTGGATCAAAAACTACTGGACTGATTTTAAAAATTGCTTTACCATTCGAAAGCTCAAGCTCATTCAAAGCCATTATCCCCAAGTAACATAGGCTATATATGCTATGGGAGTGTAACCATCTATACATATAATAAAGCAGTAACCAAACCATTTCTGTACATTGAATATTTTTTAAAAAGAGTAATTGGTATGCAATATGTATGTTCTATAGACACCAAATCCATGTTTAGAATTTTTTTTTTCTGTTTGTCTGTTTGTCTGTTTGTCTGTTTGTCTGTTTGTCTGTTTATCTGTTTGTATGTTCGTCAATCACGCAATAACCACTAGGCAGATTTTGGTTAAATTTCACATGTTGATAGACCATAATTAGGTGCAACTTATAGGCTACATTTTATTTGGAAAAAAATATTTTTAGGGGTGGCTTCCCATACATGTAAACGGGGGTTAAAAAAATAAATATACGAGTACATAATTAAATAAGGTATCATTGGATAGGTCTTTAAAAATGAAATGGAGGTCTCTAAATGTGTTTTTTGCTAAAATAAATATTTTTTGAGATATACGCTTCTAAAGTCGTGAAAATGTCATACCACGTGGCAATGTGAGATTTTGGTTGAGTTGCGGACATGCATTTTTATACTCTTAACGTATAGATTAAGACGTTACAAATACTCAATAAATTATTAAAAATCTTCAAAAAATAACAAACTTTCCGCCCGCGGCTTCACTCGCGTGGTCTACAATTTTCTGTAATTTTCTTTATTCAAAAGGCGCGCGCGCAGTGTGCGATTTTGGTCAAACCTATTTTCATAGAAAATTAAAAAAAAAACTATAGAAATTCGTATATATCAGCGGCCTTGCGACCGTAATTTTTTTAAACTTTTGTTGTGCGCCTCTAAAAATACAGATATTAGTGACCCACGCGTGCGAAGCCGCGGGCGGAAAGCTAGTATGAAATAAAACAGTTTAGTTCTTGATCTTACAATGGCATATGTTATGTGGTTCATATTCTTCACATATCTACTGTATAAATTCTCAAACATTGTACCAATTGCAATAATTGACATTAAGTTAAATTAGTCAATTTTGTAAAATAATAAAATAAGTAAAACTTACAATATTCAGCCACAACTACGGGTGACCTGTGCCTGCGAGGTTTCAGGTACACCACAACACCTGGGTTCTGCTTGGCAAAGTCCACCAAATCTTGTTCAATGAAATCTCTGTAACATTGTAAAAATTTCTTAGACCATTGAAATAACATATACTCATGCCTAATTTCTAAGTCATTTTAATAATTGTTTATCTAATTGGTAGTAGTAAATGTACAATTACTATGGCAATAGTATTTCTGAGCAAAAAATCATAGTAAAACAATATTCTTTTTGAAACTAAATAATAATAATCTCATATATAAAAATGAATCGCAAAATGTGTTGGTAAGCGCATAACTCAACAAGGACTGGACCAATTTGGACAATTCTTTTTTTAAATGTTCGTGAGAAAAATTTGAATAATTACTGGGTCCACGGGTACTTAGTACACGGGTACACGTACTTAGTAAGTAATAAAAATAAATACTAGATCAACAGATAGCCAGCGATATTGTATACTTTTGTTTGCAGTTTGAATTGTGATCTGCATAATTGAACTAGTTAAGAGCTGGTACACACAATTGTAATAATGTTTTGACGAAAATAAAAACTGGTCAAACAATATTTTTTTTTTTGCAAAATCATTAACATTGATATGTAGCACAGTAAATCCATTTTTATAAATCCTAAGCAGTTTTTATTTTCTTCCAAATAAACATTGAGACTTTAGCATTTTTTGATATTC
>LQNK01001432.1:13468-25362 GCA_001586405.1 Phoebis sennae
GATCCATTTTGTTATTTCTGAATGCGTCTTTTGGTGCACGCTCATCCAGACACGATCGCCATTTACTGGAAAAGAAATTGATACATTTTTTACATGTATTGTGTAAAATACACTTTCTTGAGTTAAATTTCTAATAACATATTGCCTTTTTTTGTGATTAAAATTTGTCTTTTTTTATGTTATAGCAGGCAAGTGGGGCATGTGGTTCACCTGATGTTAAGTGACTGACCGCAGCACATGAACACCTACAACATGGAATGTCGCAGATGCCGCACCAGCTTAAAGGAAGTGGAGGGGATAGGGAGAGTCCTATCCCCTCCTTTAATCCTCTGATTAATGATAGGAAGATGTGTAGAATGTGTGTGTCTATAATGTGAATATGTCTATCTCTAATAAAATTGCTATCATACAGAGGCAATCCTTACTCAAAAAATCAGGACATACAGTTTGGCACTATAGCTCTAAATCTATAGGCATCATTCAAAAGTAAAAAATACCATTGGATAACGAACTTTACGGCTGGAAGTATTAAAGAATTTATAATGATCAGTGAAAATTTTGACACTCTGCCAAAGGTAGAGAGGTAAGCGCCACAAATTGAAGTTAATTTAGTTACATATGTTACGTAATCATGCACCTGCAATATACAACCATGTCTATGACACAGCCTCACCCCATTTTTTTATATTCTAGATTTGAGTAACAAACAATAAATATAAAAAGTTAAACTTACAATATTCAGCCACAACTACAGGTGACCTGTGCCTGCGAGGTTTCAGGTAAACCACAACACCTGGGTTCTGCTTGGCAAAGTCCACCAAATCTTGTTCAATGAAATCTCTGTAACATTATAAATATTATCTTAAACCATAAAAATAACATATACTCATGCCTAGTTTCTGAGTCATTTTAATAATAGTTTATTTTATTTAGTAAATGTGTAATTACTGTGGAAATATCATTGCTGAGCAACAAATCATAGTAAAACATCAATATTCTTTGTGAAACAAATTATAATAGTATGTAATAGTAAGTAATAAAAATAAATAGTAGGTCAACAGATCGCCAGCTATATTATAAACTTTTCTTTGAAGTTTGAACTGTGATCTGCATATTTGAACTGGTTAAGAGCTGAATTACACACAATTATAATGATGTTTGGACTAAAATAAAAACTGGTTCTTTTTTTGCAAAATCATTGACTTGGATATCTAGCACAGTAAATCCATTTTTATAAATCCTATGCAGTTTTTATTCATTTCAAAACCAGCATTATTTCATTATATAAAACATTAAACTAACAATATTTAATATTTAATAAATAAATATTCTGGGACATTTAACACAATGCTTCTTAGTCCTGAACTAAGCAAAGCTTGTAATAACTAGATAACCGATAGACATACTTAAACATCCTTTTTTTGTAAATACATACATACATACTATAGATAAATTAATATCCAGACAGTAGAAAAATACACCGTTTATCACATAATAATTTTCTACTCGTGGGTATCGAACCCACACCCTCCAGCGTAATAGACCATTGCCACATCTACTGGGCCAATCGGGTCGTTAATGAGTGAAGGAGTTTCAAAAATAAATGTATTTGATCTATTTATTTTTACCAACCTCAGTCCTCGACTGCCTCCGTGACTTTTACAGAATTTTAGGACAATTCTTTGTAATTGACACACATATCGACCTACACCGTTCTGTAACGGGGCTCTTACAAAGCCTGATTTCAGGAATAGGTTACTATTAGACATTTTATAAACTTTAGTCAATAAAAAAATATTTAGTTCTAAATTTTGAGGTTAAACCCAAAATTTGAATGACATTTGTCAATATGTCAGTGTGACATTACAATAAGTATTATGTTCTACTTGCGTTTCAAAAGACCTCCAAATACTTGAATTTGGTGTACTTTGTAAATTATTTTATTAGGTATCAAAGAAAATTTTAAAATATATACATTTCCTTTAATGTAAATTTATTTTTATTAAATTAAAATTAATGAGTTTCGATTTCAGAAACCAAGTTTGGATCAGATTCTTCACAATGAAAATATTAAACCTTGTAATAATTAGTAGCATATCTCAGTATTGATTTTACAATGATTTATGATCTTTATTTTAAAAATTCATTTGAATCCAGTGCCTCGGCGAGGAGACGACTTATTTTTCAGACAGTAAAAGACAGACAGATAAAATTAAATTTAAGCTCCCTATGCGTGACAGATCACATACGCGGACATTATCTGCCGATACCGTCTGCGGACTTAAGAGTAGACGGGGTAATACGTTAATCTGTAGAGAGTCGTAGTACGTAATTTTCGTCTATCGATGCATCCGCCTTCCATCGGCCGATGTGTGGAGGGGGCTTAAATTAAATTTTATCAAGAAATAAAACAAACTGTGGTTTTAAATGTTTTATTACAAAAACATAATATTTACAGGTGAACAAGTAAATACAACTTTAACTTAAAATTAATTCAGGCAGGTTTATAAAATTCATTTTATTTTATCTATGACATTTATTGTGAAACACATACACGACATTGGTCATTTAATTATAGCATGATCAATAATTTCTTATTATTAATCAATAGATAAAATTACTATAAACTTATAAAAAATGGTATAAAAGTTGAACAGTCAGTCAGAATATGATATATTAAATATTTAATAATTACAAAGGTAAGGAACACATAATTTGAAATTTCCATTAATGTTGATTCGTTATTAAGGCCTTATAATTATAATTAATTGAATCCAATAACTATATGAATTGCATAGATAAAAAAAATTAATACGCGTGGTCTAAATTATAAGAGCACACAATATTCTTTCACACTTTTCGGATTATTGTAAATAAAGTTGGTATACATTGAAATAGCCGTTATTACAAAAAAAAGTAAAATGTGCGTAGTTTGGTATCCTAAGATAATCGCTGTGAAATATCCTGTTGAATTAATGAAAACTTGTTTAAAACACAAGACATCGAAAGACATTACATTAAAATAAAAATACTTAAATACCCTTCCTTCTTCGATATTATCACGGTCTGAATAACAAAGAGTATTAAGTATGTATTGCCAGTAAAAAACGAGATCTATTTTATTTTTAATCTTTATTGCGTTCTTCAAGTTGTTTTATTCTGACTGGAACTTGTACGGCTGGAAGGTCAACGCTTTTTGCGCGTCGTCGGCCATTTTGGTCTTCGTTGACAGCTGGCCGTAATTCTGGCGGGAGAGGCTCTAATTCCGGTAAAGTTGGCCGCTTGCGAGCTAGCTCGGGTGTTTTAAGTATTCCACCTTTGAACATAATATTACATTAGGTGCAAATATTTCCTATATTAAGAAAATTTAGTAGGTAAAAAAAAAATATATGAAAGTAGTATGTGAGAGTAAAATGCATTGTAAAGAATCGATAACAATAGATGTTTATTTGTAGAGTAGTTTAAATAAAATATTTAAATGTTGGCACTATACTATCGATTTTAATTCTATTAGGAATACTAATCTATAAAAAATAATTACTTAATACTAGTTATCTATGTGCTTTTTCTGATGCGATTTTGAAATTCTACTGTTATTTAGAAATAAATACTTAGGCTATATTTAAACTTAATGAAACAATCTAGTAAAACGCGTACAAAGCAATGAATAATGAATTACATTCCAAAGTTTAACTTTTTGTTTAAACTTGCAAATATGAGTATGGTAACATTGTCTGTAGTTTTGATGTAATGTTTTGAATGAAGTAATACTACAAAAAATCCAAATATTTGTCAATCTTGTACACAAAGATTTTATTCAACCTCTTTATTAAATCTCATATGTTGTGTATCGTGCAACAATAACTTCAATTCGTGCAAAATTCGCGCCTGAAACGTCACAGATGAAAAATGAACGTTAGTTCGAAATTTGAAATGGCCATAGATTATAAACTCCACTCGCAGACCTGTCACTGTCGATACGAACCTACTTGTGTCTGTGTGTAATTACAGAACTAAGTACCCTTTCTCCGCGGCGCTGTCTGTTCTGATGTGTTTTCGTCTCCCTTTATGGCTGTTTCGCAACCATCTGCTCGAGTTCGCGTACCGAGTTTTGGGGCACTGTAATTAATGATGATTTTTATCAAACTTTATCTCATAAGCATTGACTATGAACGTTACCAGTAATAATTAATTTAATTAATTTACCTAATAAAAAACAGAAAAATCTGTCTTTTATAGCCCAGACTTGGAGTATAAAAGTTTTACTCTGGCTTTGTACTCGTATATGATACATTTTTTTGTAAATACCGCATGTAAATATAATAATATTAATAAATACTATAACGGCAACACTCAAATACAGTATAAATTGCGACCATAAGACTAGTAAACCATTTTTTTTTATATTAGTTAAATTCGTGTTTAAAAATATTTAACTTCATAGAAACCGCTTCTAGCAATAACCAACACATAAACAAAAGAATCCATTTCATCCGTTCACGTATAATGTAATAATGACCAAATATACATCACAATTAACATCCATACAAATTCACGCACTTATCTAGTCTATGGTTTAAGCATTACCACACTTGCTGTATCTAGTCAAATGTTTAGTCTATGGTCTAAACCAGTGATTCCCAAAGTGGTCTATATTGACCCCTGGGGGTCTATGACAACCTGCAAGGTGTCTACGTCAGCGAAAAAAATTAAATAACATATGTTTTTACTTTATGTTTTTAACATTAAACTTCACTCCACTTACATTTACAGGAAATCAGTAAATAGGGGTCTAACCAATACGGAATATATAGCAAGGGGTCTACGACACAAAAAGTTTGGAGAACAGCATTATATATAATTTAAACATTACCCACCCCTGTTCAACGAGGATCTTGGTAAGTCGAGCTACTTCAGTCCTCAAGTGATGCAGTTCCTTATCTTTTGCCTTCGACTCCGCCTCCGCTGCTCGCTCGCGGGCTGCGAGGCGCGCGCGCATGTCGTCGAAACTGAAAATGTAATAATTGAAATGTTGTTTTTCAACTTTTGATTGATAAATTTAATAAAGAGAATATAGATCACTGTAGTTCTTCATAATATATATAAATAGATAATGATTAAAAGGAACAATACAAAAAATAACCTTCTGTTCTAGTTAAATATTCATGGAACTAGAATTCCCTCTTAAAATATAATTAGAAAAAATCAACCCACATTCCACAATTCTTTAATTTAAACATTTAACGCAGTGATATTTATATGATTCTCAAGTACAATAAAATATAAAAATTTTAATACTTTAAAAAGCTTATGGGACATATCTTTTTCTATCAGACGAGAAATTAGCTTGTCGTACAACAAACAATAACTTTAAAGTCATACTCACAGTTTTCTCAAACACGCGCATTTTCTTGTCAAATGCTCGATTTGATTCCTCGACGCGTTCTCAATTTCCTTCATCTTGCCGGCGTCATCGCTTCTCTTCTGACGCAAATCTTTCTCCCGCTCTAGTGCCTCTCTATGTTAGTAAGGGACAGTTAGTTAGGCTGTATAGTGGTGTGTCCTTTGCCTGAGAGTCTTTGACGTAGTAAATGTCAAAATTCAAAAATATGGCGGGAAATTTTGACAGTGTAAAAGATAGTTTTCAAATAGGTATTTATTTTTATTTTATACAATTTCGTTGGGAATTTATGTAAATTATTTATTTTCTCCAATATTTGCATGAATAAGATATAAGAGCAATAATATATTCAAGTCAAAAGCTGACGAAATAAAACAAATACACAGATGTTTTCAATTTATTGAAATAATCATAATACAAAACTGCAAAAGCAATAATTAATGTGAATTGAATTCTTAATAAAGCTTTCAAAGACTAGACGTGATTATATCTCTTAAAATAATATAATCTTAGGTGAGAATTAAAAAAATCTTAATGTAAATGACATAATATGATTAAAAAGTAATATTTCACGATTTAGTATTTGAGCTTAATGGATGTAATGTGTATTATTTTTTTCTTGAATATGAATGTACAAGAACAGTGTTTGTATAAATTTCGTTTTTTTTTTCTACACTATAATTTTAAAATTAAAAGCATTCCTTAAACTGAGATCAATTAAATCCATCACAAATATTATATATGGGTGGGTGGGAAAAATGGAATATCTTTAATGAATAGTTCATTATGAATTCAATATGTGTTGAACATTGGTTCAACACCATTGGGTATATATGATATATATAATATAAATTTTTACCTTATAAAATTTAGAAATTCGAAATATTTGATCATTCTGAACACATTATTTACATGACAAAAGTTTTAAATTAATCATTTTGGACGAATTTGTCTATGAAAAATATGATGCTGTAACATGTGCTATCTAATAATAAAAAATCCTTAATACTGGTATCTAGTTATTTTATTAATGTTGTGTTTAATCAAAGAAAATCCATGATTCCCACCCTGTATAATATTTTTGATACATAAGTTTTCTGAGCATTCCAGTAATATACTAATTTGATGTCATAAACTAATAACAAACTAAATCGTGAATTAAAAATGTTGTTATGAGTAAATGAAAACTTATAAATATACAATTTTTTCACTCAGTCCAAATGGCAGTCAATTTATATTAATTCTAAAATTACACACATTCTTTTTATTAAAAATATCTAACATACCGAAAAATATATTAAGATTACTTGTAAAAATGTTAATAAA
The DNA here is from genome assembly GCA_001586405.1 of Phoebis sennae. Taxonomy (NCBI): domain Eukaryota; kingdom Metazoa; phylum Arthropoda; class Insecta; order Lepidoptera; family Pieridae; genus Phoebis; species Phoebis sennae. The sequence goes on from LQNK01001432.1 coordinate 20,196, forward strand.
TTATTAAAAATAGTAATTTACTGTTTTTTTTTTTTCAAATGTATATTTTAATACAGTCTACCATTGAGATTCTTTATCAATGTAGTTAACAATAAAATATGTAAAATATTCATATATAATTAAATTATGAATGTATCATAAATTTTTTCTTCATATATTTTTGGTTTACAGTTATTGCTAAGACATTCAAAACCTCACAAGTCTCTATATTATACAAATTCATTACTATACATTTTTATGTCATCAAATGGCATATTAAAAATTTAAATTCAACAATAAATTCTTTGGTCAAATATTTTCAAATCAGTTCCAAATTTAAACTAAAAAAAATAATTATTGACTCTTTATCTTCTTGATTCTTGTATAGAAAAAGAAAGCTAATAGTATGAGAAAGGTGACTAGAGCGAGACGGAATGATCCGGTGATGACGCACGTGACACAAGCCGTCAGAAGTGCTCCAACCCAGCCGAGACTGTTCAAAATAACATAATTTTATTTCTACCCGAATTTTTAATAATAAATAAAAATTCTTTTTTTAATTTCAGATATTGTATTTTTGTGGAAAAATATCCTTGGGTTCATTAATTAATTGAATGCAGACAAATTGGAGAGAAGGTCTAGTGAAATTTCAAAAAAAAAAATATCTTATTTTATTTTCTTTTCTACCTTAAATTTTCGTAATCTATACTAATATTATAAAGAAGAAAAATTTGTTTGTTTGTTTGTATTTAATAGGCACTGAAACTACAGGACCGATTTGGATGAGATTTTGTACAGAGATTCTTTGAAATCTCAGGGATGACATAGGCTGATGCATATCCCGAAAATCCAACGGGAACGGGATATATACGCGGGTGCGGGATATATCTATACCTAGAGGGTGTTGCATCCATTCATCATCAACAAGAAAAATGGGGACAACAAAACCTTACATTAAAAACTTAGCGGAACTTAGCTAGTAACTCTTATAAATAATTACTCAATTCATAAAACATAAGTTTCCATAAGCGTGCGCATTGCGTCGTTAATTTCTATTTAAAATTATTATAATACTGCCTTTTGGACGTTGAGTGAAAATATGTATAAATGAAAATAAATTTCGAAAAGCAAAGCATGAATAATATGTTTGTTAATTTGAACCGTGACCAGTATAATATTAAAATTATTTACATTTTACATAAATACGTATACATGCCGTGGTAGCCAAATTCGTCCAAAAGGCAATATTTAATTTAATAATTAGTTTGAACTCGTAAAATCCGGACTAATTTCGCTACCAATTTTATTTGGATGTCTGTTAGTTTTTAAACGTTATATTGATTAAATTTGTTAATAACATTGTTCTGAATTTAAAATTTTAAAAACGGTTAGTTGTTTAAAAATGGAATGTTAGTTCATTCAATGAAGTCCTCTATAAAAACGAAGCTGTGTTACATAAATGTTATTTATGAAATTAATAATAAATACCTTAATTCCTGCTCAGTTACTGCTAATGTTCTGCCACAAGCCGCTGCCCGTACCGCTAAATCGTCAAATTCAACTGATTTCGACTGAACTTGAGATTTCAATGCTGAAAAGTATTTGATGATAACCTTAAATTAAATCTAAACTATTTTTTTAATTAAGTCATCGAAGGTTTCTCTTAATAAATTTTGAATTAAAATTCACAGACTTCATACCGCCATTTTAGAACGTGTCGTATTTGACAGACATGTATTTGTATGGAAAAATATAAATGTGCTTATTAATATTTTATTTAAAATTTCTTCATATTTTCTCACCGTTTTAACCTTCCCTGGACTTCCACGAATATTTCGATACAAGAAATATAAGTCAAATCCGTTCAGCAGTTCTCGAGTTTTTGCGAGACAAACGAACGAAAATTGATTTTTATTTATAAAAATTCAATGCTTTAAAAAATAATGTGCCAATAAAAATTTTTAGGACTATAATTTAGTCACCATAAATATTATTTCCAAAAAGATCGTTCTATCTCGCAACATTTAAAGTACATATGCAACAAGACAGATTTAATCTAATTTAAATTATCAAAAAAGTTTAAAACCACCAAACGCATAATTAATTATTAATCTTCATAAATATTTCTTAAATAACAAGAATACCTTCAATCTCTTCCAACAAGTCCTTCTCCCTTTTCACTCTCTCTTCATCTCCCTCTTGCCGGCACTCCGACTTCATTCGTTCTAGACAATTCTCCTTGTCGATCATGAATTGCTCCCATTGGTCATCTGCCAAATATTTGAGGGTAATCAAATATTTTTATTCAAAAATTTGTGTTTTAAGACATTTTTACCACCTATTACAGAATAAAAGGCAGATGGAGTGCGGCCGAAGACTCGAGTGATGCCGAAAGCAAATACAAACTTTAAAAGCAAATACAAAAATGTTCATCTACATGTACATCACGACGCGAGGGCTTCGAAATTTTCAGATATCACTCACACAGATGCACGTGTACATACGTGTAGTTAGCGTCACTCGAGTTTTAAGAACACTCCATCTGCCTTTTATTTTCTAATCTGTGATTCTTACTAATACACATTATTCAGACATTGATCTGTTTAAATCATTATAATATAACACAACAGGCTAACACGCAATTATTTTAAAGCGGAACCGAGTGGTTGGTGAAATGTGGGATTGAGGATATGAAAACATATTTAATATCGACAACATTTTTTTTAAGATGTAAGACAAGAAAAATCAGCAAAGTTATTTTGTTGCTAGGTAACAATCAATGTAAATGTACCCTAGGACACCATAAGATATAAGTAAATCCAAAACAATTGAAATCTCCCTTCAAAGTAGGGACTTTGAAACAGAACTGAATTGAGTTGAGCCCACAAACATAATTGAATTTTGGGTAATAAAACAAATTCTCATCAAAGTTTGTGACTCAATTTCGGCTTTCTAAAATCTTTTAATTCTTACCCATTTCCTGCCGATGCTGTTCTTTAAGTTTATTGATAATATCATTTTTCTCTGCTATCAGCTTAGACCGCGTCGTTTCTAACAAATTCCTCGCCTCTTCTGCATCGGATGTCGCCTGTTCTTCTACAATACGTAGTTTCGTCGACCATTCCTCTATTAGTCTTTCTGTAATTTAAATGAGTTATGAAAATTAATATCTTGAATTATAAACACGATTGTTTTTATGTAAACTTAAGTAAAAGCTGTTAATTATTAAATTTACTACCAACGGTTATGAAAAACTATACAAAACGAAAAAAAGCGCAGTCTAAATATTTAAGTTCCCTCGTTTAATTTGATGGTGAATTTCTTCAATATTGAGTCAAGAACTATGTTAAGTTTCTTACTTAATTGTACAAACTATGTTTTACTATGTTCTTTCGAAATATAGAGAGAGCTTGGCCTTGCTGGCACGATTGGGCTAAGCTCGCACCGGTGTAATTACCCCCCAGCAGTAGATCAGTGTGAAGCAGTATTGCACTGTGTTTCGTACGGTGATTAGTAGCCGGGAGGCCTCTCCCATGCTGTTCTATTCCTCTCCCAACTTCCTATCATTAATCCTTTTTTCCTTTTCCCCTCCCCTTCCTTCAAGCCGGCGCGGCATCTGCGACACTTTGGTGTTGTACATGTTCATGGGCTGCGGTCAGTCACTAAACATCAAGTGAACGGCATACTCTTATTGCCTGTTGTATCATAAACAAAAATATCTATAAATCAAACCTCGTTCCTTTTCAAATCTCTCGTTGAGCGTTTCCACGTTATTCGCGTAAGTAATATCAGCTTTGTCCAACAGATGGCGCAGTTGTAGGATGTCCCAGTCAGCTTTGCTGTGGGCCTCCGCGATCGCGTGCTCGAATTGGGCTTCTTTTGACGCTAGCACTTCTTTTAGATTTTCAAACTGTAAGTATATCATATGATACTAAGATCAGTACATAATGTACATCACACACATTGTACATCGTTCTTGTTCTTTGTTTTGATAATAAATAAATAAATAAAGTAAAAAAAAGTATCAAACAAAGTCGCCTTCTCTGTCCCTATGTCCTTTTGTATGCTTATCTTTAAAACTACGCAGGGTTTCGATGCGGTTTTTTTATAGATAGAGTGACTCAAGATGAAAGTTTATTTGTATGATGATGATTGCAAAAATACTGTTATTTTTGAGGTTTCTAAAAGTAAATGGTTGGACTTTCAAATTTTCATTAAGGCTAAGACTGCATAATCTTTATAAAAATAAAAACAGCAGGACACCGATTAGAGTAAAATGATATGACCAACGAAAACCAATTATATTTTTTGAAAAAGCAAAGATGCATTTTTGTACAAAATTGAAACCCACTGGACAAACGTGATGTGATTTGAAGCAACAAACGCGTCAAAAATGAAAATGAAAAAAGAAAATCTTTTATTTGAATGTCAGAGACACGTGGGATACCTGAAGTTAATTGATCACCGCTACCTATTTTGAAACTTATTCAAACAAGTCGGCTGAAAAATCAAATGGTACAACCATATCGAATAATTTCTCTATAAACACACCTCTCATGATAATAAATCAATTTATAAATTACCATTTCATCTAAAAATAACAATATTTTTATATTAATATCCACCTCAATATCTTATCGACTCACCCTAGTAGTAACCTCCCTCAGCTTCCTCTCAGCGTTCCTAGCGTCCTTCTCAGCCTCAGCGCGGAGGTTGGCCAGCGCTGTCCTCGTCTTCTCAGCGTGCGCTCTGTCCAGCGCCGCCCTCGCGCTCGCAGCGCTGGCTAACGCCTCAGCGTGTTCAGCCTTTATTGCGTCTATACGCTGTGCGTGTTGTTGGTTTAGACGATCCATTGCCTGTTAAAAAAAATAATAGCTAAAAAAACTAAACAATACGACATTTAAACACTGGCTTAAAAATTAACTTTTGTAAAAACTAAAAGATTGTTTTGTACATATATGTAATAACAATTTCTACTGAGACCTAGGTGCCTAACTTAAAAATGAAGCGAATGGTTACAATCGCGAACTAGGATGAGGTTTTCAAACGGTCACAACTTATTTTTAACACAACGCCATCTAGTCCCAAACTAAGCAAACCTTGCACTATGGAAACTAGATTACTGATAGCACAGATAATATAATACTATACTAGTACAGATGCCCCATCCCATACAAGGTTTTTGACT
>LQNK01001433.1:0-11569 GCA_001586405.1 Phoebis sennae
AGAACTAAGTACCCTTTCTCCGCGGCGCTGTCTGTTCTGATGTGTTTTCGTCTCCCTTTATTGCTGTTTCGCAACCATCTGCTCGAGTTCGCGTACCGAGTTTTGGGGTACTGTAATTAATGATTTTTATCAAACTTTATACATAAACGCATTGACTATGAACGTTACCAGGGTACCGTTCATAATTAATGTACCTAACAAATACAGAAAAATCTGTCTTTTATAGCCCAGATTTGGAGTATAAAAGTTTTACTCTGGCTTTGTACTCGTTTAAGAAGCGATACATTTTTTGTAAATACCGCATGTAAATATAATAATATTAATAATTACATATCACGGCAATACTCAAAAACAGTCTAAATTGCGTCCATAAGGCTAGTACTAGACAATCTTTTTTTTTTATTCTATAGCAGGCAAGCGGAGCATACGGTTCACCTGATGTTAAGTGATTGACCGCAGCCCATGAACATCTACGACGAAGTGTCGCAGATGCCTTGCGAGCTTGAAGAACGGGAAGGAAATAAGGAGGGGATTAATGATAGAAACTTGGGAAAGGAGTTAGAATAGGAATTCCCATCCTATTCCTATAAGATGGGAATATAGGCCTCCGAACACCCGCTCACCGTACGAAACACAGTGCAATACTGCTTCACGCCGGTCTTCTGCTGGGAAGGTGGTAATTGCACCGGTGCGAGCTTGGCCCAATCGTACAATGCTCGGCTCCCACTCTTTTTACGCTAAAGATGGTATGCAACATAATTACCCTCTGTCGCCTCTTACGACACCCATGGGTAGAAATGGGGTGGCGACACATGTATTCTAACCTGTCGCCACACGGGATAAAACAATCTTTTTTATATCAGTTAAATTTGTGACCTCCAAAATATTTAACTTCATAAAAACCCAACACATGCACAAAATAATTAGTTTCATCCGTACACGTGTAATGCAATCACATCACAATTAACATCCATTGAAATTCAAGCACTTGCTCGATCTAGTTAAATGTCAATGGTTTAGGCATTACCACACTTGCTGAATCTAGTCAAATGTTTAGTCTATGGACTAAACATTACCCACCTCTGTTCAACGAGGATTTTAGTGAGTCGAGCTACTTCAGTCCTCAAGTGATGCAGTTCCTTATCCTTTGCCTTCGACTCCGCCTCAGCTGCTCGCTCGCGGGCTGCGAGGCGCGCGCGCATGTCGTCGAAACTGAAAATTTAATAATTAAAATGTTGTATTTCAACTTTAGATTGATAAAGTTTACTAAGGAGAATATAAATCACTTTAGTTCATCATAATGTACATAAATAGATAATTAATAAAAGAAACAAAACAATAAAGGTTCAGCTGTAGTCAAATATACATATCAATTTAACAATATAACGCGGTAATTATATTATATTTATATGATTCTCAATTACGATAAAATATAATTTTCATTCAATTTTAAATTTTTAATACTTTAAAAAGCTTCTGGGAGATATTTTTTTATTATCAGACATTTAGAATTAGCTTATATAAATAAAGAATTAGCTTATATACAACGAAATATATTTTTAAAGTCATACTCACAGTTTTCTCAAACACGCGCATTTTCTTGTCAAATGCTCGATTTGATCTCTCGACGCGTTCTCAATTTCCTTCATCTTGCCGGCGTCATCGCTTCTCTTCTGACGCAAATCTTTCTCCCGCTCTAGTGCCTCTCTATGTTAGTAAGGGACAGTTAGTTAGGCTGTATAGTGGTGTGTCCTTTGCCTGAGTCTTTGACGTAGTAAATGTCAAAATTCAAAAATATGGCGGAAAATTTTGACAGTGTAAAAGATAGTTTTCAAATTGGTATTTATTTTTATTTTTTACAATTACGTTAGGAATTTATGTAAATTATTTATTTTCTTCAATATTTGTATGAATAAAATATAAGAGCAATAATATATTCAAATCAAAAGCTGACGAAATAAAACAAATACACAGATGTTTTCAATTTATTGAAATAATCATAATACAAAACTGCAAAAGCAATAATTAATGTGAATTGAATTCTTAATAAAGCTTTCAAAGACTAGACGTGATTATATCTCTTAAAATAATATACTCTTAGGTGAGGATTAAAAAAATCTTAATGTAAATGACATAATATGATAAAAAAGTAATATTTCACGATTTAGTATTTGAGCTTAATGGATGTAATGTGTATTATTTTTTTCTGATTATTAATATACAAGAACAGAAGTGTTTGTATAAATTTCGTTTTTTTTTTTTCTACACTATAATTTTAAAATTAAAAGCATTCCTTTAACTGAGATCAATTAAATCCATCACAAATATTATATACAGGGTGGGTAAAATGGAATATCTTTAATGAATAGTTCATTATGAATTCAATATGTGTTGAACATTGGTTTAACACCATTAGGTGTCCATATAAATTTTTACCTTATAAAATTTAGAAATTCGGAATATTTGATCATTCTGAACACATTATATACATGACAAAAGTTTTTAATTAATCATTTTGGAGGAATTTGTCTCTGAAAAATATGATGCTGTAACAAATGCTATCTGATAATAAAAAATCATTAAAACTGGTATCTAGTAATTTTATTAATATTTATTTTGTATGTATTTTTATCAATAATACCTTGTAGATGTTGTGTTTAATCAAAGAAAATCCATGATTCCCACCCTGTATAATATTTTTGATACATAAGTTTTCTGAGCATTCCAGTGATATAATAATTTGATGTCATAAACTAATAACAAACTAAATCGTGAATTGATAATGTTGTTATGAGTAAATGAAAACTTATAAATATACAATTTTTTCACTCAGTCCAAATGGCAGTCAATTTATATTAATTCTAAAATGACACACATTCTGTTTATTAAAACATATCTAACATACCGAAAAATATATTAAGATTACTTGTAAAAATGTTAATAAATTATTAAAAATAGTAATTTACTGCTTTTTTTTTAAAGGTATATTTTAATACAGTCTACCATTGAGATTTATCAATGTAGTCACCAATAAAATATGTAAAATATTCATATAGAATTAAATTATGAATGTATCATAAATTTTTTCTTTATACATAATATATTTTTGGTTTACAGTCACCCAGTTATTGCTAAAACATTTAAAACCTCACAGGTCTCTATATTATACAAATTCATTACTATACATTTTTATGTCATCAAATAGCATATTAAAAATTTTAAATTCAACAATAAATTCTTTGGTCAAATATTTTCAAATCAGTTCCAAATTTAAACTAAAAATTATTATTGACTCTTTATCCTCTTGATTCTTGTATAGAAAAAGAAAGCTAATAGAATGAGAAAGGTGACTAGAGCGAGACGGAATGATCCGGTGATGACGCACGTGAGACAAGCCGTCAGAAGTGCTCCAACCCAGCCGAGACTGTTCAAAATAACATAATTTTAGTTCTACCCGCATTTTTTATTATAAATATATTTTTTTTAAGTTCAGATATTATTTTCTTTTCTACTTTCAACTTAAATAGTAAGATAATATATTTAGGTTCATTAATTAATTGAATGCTAACAAATTGGAGAGAAGGTCTAGTGAAATTTCAAAAAGATATTGTCTAATTTTATTTTCTTTTCTACTTTCATTTTTGGTAATCTATACTTATATTATAAATAGGAAAGATTTGTTTGTTTATATTGAATAGGCTCCGAAACTACACGACTGATTTGGATGAAATTTTGTACAGAGATTCTTTGAAACCCCAGGAATGACCTATGATAGTTTTTATCCCGAAAATCCTATATATATACACAGGTGGAACCGCGGTACTTAACTAGTAATAAATATAAATAATTGCTCAATTTATAGAACATAATTTTCAATAAGCGTGCGCATTGCGTCGTTAATTTCTATTTAAAATTATTATAATACTGCCTTTTGGACGTCGAGTGAAAATATGTATACATGAAAGTAAATTTCGAAAAGCGAAGCATGAATAATATGTTTGTTAATTTGAACCGTGACCACTATAATATTAAAATTATTTACATTTTACATAAATACGTATACATGCCGTGGTAGCCAAATTCGTCCAAAAGGCAATATTTAATTTAATAATTAGTTTAAACTCGTAAAATCCGGACTAATTTCGCTACCAATTTTATTTGGATGTCTGTTAGTCTTTAAACGTTATATTTATTAATTCTGTTAATAACTTTGTTCTGAATTTAAAATTGTAATAACGGTTAGTTGTTTAAAAATGGAATGTTAGTTCATGCAATGAAGTCCTCTATAAAAACGAAGCTGTGTTACATAAATGTTATTTATGAAATTAATAATAAATACCTTAATTCCTGCTCAGTTACTGCTAAAGTTCTGCCACAAGCCGCTGCCCGTACCGCTAAATCGTCAAATTCAACTGATTTCGACTGAACTTGAGATTTCAATGCTGAAAAGTATTTGATAACCTTGGATTAAATCTAAACTATTTTTTTAATAAAGTCATCGAGGTTTCTCTTAATAAATTTTGAATTAAAATTAACAGACTTCATACCGCCATTTTAGAACGTGTCGTATTTGACAGACATGCATTTGTATGGAAAAATATAAATGTGGTTATTATAATATTTTAATCAAAATTTCTTCATATTTTCTCACCGTTTAAACCTTTCATGGACTTCCACGAATATTTCAATACAAGAAATATAAGTCAAATCCGTTCAGCAGTTCTCGAGTTTTTGCGAGACTAACGAACGAAAATTGATTTTTATTTATATAGATTCAATGCTTTAAATAATAATGTGCCAATAAACATTTTTAAGAACTATAATTTGATTACCATAAATATTATTTCCAAAAAGATCGTTCTATCTAGGAAAATTTTAAGTACATTTGCAACAAAACAGACTTAATCTAATTTATATTATCAAAGAAGTTTAAAACCACCAAAAGCATAATTAATTATTAAGCTTCATAAATATTTCTTAAATAATAAGAATACCTTCAATCTCTTCCAACAAATCCTTCTCCCTTTTCACTCTCTCTTCGTCTCCCTCTTGCCGGCACTCCGACTTCATTCGTTCTAGACAATTCTCCTTGTCGATCATGAATTGCTCCCATTGGTCATCTGCCAAATATTTGAGGGTATTCCAATATTTTGATACAAAAACAATTTGTATTTTAAGACAGTCTTACTATTACACATTATTTTTTTTTATTTAAATTCTTTATTGCACAAGTAGAAATAAAGTGGTATACATTTATATTAAATAAGTTGAGAACAATGTGGTGCAAAAGGCGGCCTAGAGCAATCTCTACCAGACAACCTTTGCGCACAGACTGAGAAAAGCTTGTTGTATTAGTAGGCACCATTAATCTGTTTAAATTATTATAATATGGCATCACAGGCTTTATACACGATTATTTCAAAATAAATAAATTAAGATACCATAAGATATAAGTAAATCCAAAACAGTTGAAGTCTCCCTTCAAAGTAGGGACTTTGAAACATAATTGAATTGAATTGAGTAGTGACCGCAAACATAATTGAATTTTGGGTAATAAAACAAAATCTCACCAAAATTTGTGACTCAATTTCGGCTTTCTAAAATCTTTTAATTCTTACCCATTTCCTGCCGATGCTGTTCTTTAAGTTTATTAATAATATCATTTTTCTCTGCTATCAGCTTAGACCGTGTAGTTTCTAACAAATTCCTCGCCTCTTCTGCATCGGATGTCGCCTGTTCTTCTACAATACGTAGTTTCGTCGACCATTCTTCTATTAGTCTTTCTGTAATTTCAATGAGATAAAAATTAATATCTTGATATAATATATAATAATAATAATAATATAATAATAATTCATTTATTTCGGATATCTGTATCATGATCCATAATTTGTTAGTAAGTTCTTAAAACTATGTTAGTAAAATTTAAAATTTATCATTACAATTAAAATTTACATTTTGGGAAGAGAGAAAGATAAAACTAAAAAAAGATAAAAATATACAACTGCCTTTGATGAATATGTACTTGAGTAAAAGCAAGTCCTGTTACTTAGGGAATTTACTACCGACTGTTATGAATATAATATTTAGTATTATATTTTATTTTAATTTTTGTTTTAAATTTTAAAATATTATTTTCAAAAACATATCAAACATTGTAATAATATTATTATAATTTTTGCTCTAAGCAAAATCACCACTGCTGTTGCATATGTCTAAACGGTACCAACTGAAAAAATTAAACATCTAACAGAACTAGGGTATTCTTAAACTGAATATTAGGAGGAAGAATAGATAGGAGCATAATGCCTTTTAGGCATCTTAATTCCGTCAAGATTTTTTAGAATTTTAACTGGATAAAATAATAGACTCAATATTATTAAAAATAAATATTGAATTGAAGACTTTTTTACACTATTTCCACTATTTGTTATTAACTCTTTACTACCTGATGATGAAGTCTCAAAACCGGTTGTAATTAAATAAAGATATTACTAAACTTTAGTGGAAAAAGTGTAAAAAAATTCTATTTCTACACTAAAAATGTACTATGTTACTACACTTTATATCCCTAGTCTGTAATATTTTGTAATCGTCAGCTAATATTTTGTATGTTTTTCCGAATTATAATAATATCAAAACATACCTCGTTCCTTCTCAAATCTCTCGTTCAGCGTCTCCACGTTGTTCGCGTAAGTAATATCAGCTTTGTCCAACAGATGGCGCAGTTGTAAGATGTCCCAGTCAGCCTTGCTGTGGGCCTCCGCGATGGCGTGCTCGAATTGGGCTTCTTTTGATGCTAGCACTTCTTTTAGGTTTTCAAACTGTAAGTATGTTATATGATCGTTACCTAGATTATACTATATATGTTTCTTAATACTACTTTCAACCGTTCACTCTTAATGGTCTGGTTTAAATGCTGGATTGGAAAAAAAGTTTTATTTTTTATTTTAATTAAGACTACTTGTAAGTCATCTCAAAGAAAACAATATTACACAGTTAGTGTATGAACAGTACACAAATTATAGACAAAAATGAAAATTATAGAGTAGACTTCTGGAAACGAACTATGTTAATCTATTAGAACATAATTAGCTTCATAATTTTGAGAGTTTTTTTACAATGAAAGGAGACGCGAAAAAATATACAAAATTGATTCCCATTGGACAAATATGGTGTAGTAGTAACATAAATTAATATGCGTTAAATAGAAAAATCAAACACAAAAAGCATCTTTAATCAAAGAAGAATCTTTAATTAAACGCCTCAGATTCTAATTGTTGCCTACCAATCCTTCTTATTAAAAAACCGGTTTTCCTTTAAAAATATGATTTCCAATGAATGAAAAAAACACCATTTAATTTCCAACTCACCCTAGTAGTAACCTCCCTCAGCTTCCTCTCAGCGTTCCTAGCGTCCTTCTCAGCCTCAGCGCGGAGGTTGGCCAGCGCTGTCCTCGTCTTCTCAGCGTGGGCTCTGTCCAGCGCCGCCCTCGCGCTCGCAGCGCTGGCTAACGCCTCAGCGTGTTCAGCCTTTATTGCGTCTATACGTTGTGCGTGTTGTTGGTTTAGACGATCCATTGCCTGTTTAAAAAAATTGAAAGCCAAATAAACTAAACTATATGCTCTGACGGCGTTTAAACACTGGATTTAAAAATTACACTTTTACAAAACAAAATTTTCTACTTAAGACACGTTTACAATCGCAAACTAGGATTAGTTTTTCAAACTGTCAAAAATAGTATTTTAGGACTAGATATTGGTCTGTCAAATGTCGAAGAATATTTATTTATTTTTTTTTTATTGCTCGAGCGAAGCGAGGTCTCAGAGTCGACAGCGCCGGGTGGTTGTATGTTTGTATGTAAGTATGAAAAACGTTGTCCGACGATAACTTGAGTATCGTTTATCCGAGCTTGATTAAATTTCATAGGTGAATAGTTTAGACAAAAGAAAATGTTGAGTTTGAAGAATAGCGGAATCGGGTGGGTGTAACGAAGATAGAGCGGGTGAAATAGGAGATTTTCAAATGATTGATTAATACATTACAAGGCGGGTGAGTCACTAGTTATCCTTACCTGTGCATGTAGTTCCTCCTTCTCTTTCATAACTCTCCCCTCTCTCTCCAGCAAATCCTTCAATCTATGCACTTCCAGCTTCAAAGTCTCTTCTCTCGTCTCCACTCGTTGCAACTGGAGAGTCAAGGATTGTACTGAACGTTGCTGTTCAGAGACCAACCCTCGGAGTTGGTTAAGTTCAGCCATGTGCGCGGGGGTGGGAGGGGCTGTTTTCAGTTGTTCTACTGTTCCTGACAACTGAAATGGAGATGAGCAATTAATTACGTAATTTGAGTTAAATGCAGGAATCGAGTCAAATGTGTTGAATGTTCAATTCTGGAACTGAGTTGGCCTACTATTACTAACTTAGTCCATAAGTCAAATATGATTGCCACATAGTTGATGTCACATATATTATATCCTTTTTGTAAGAAACTGCAAAATACAGAAATAGACATTTTATTTTATATATTTAAATAATATAGACAATGAAATGTCTATTTATATTTTGTCCAACACTACCGACCAGTATGAGTATAGACTTATATTATATCTGATTTTAAAATTAGTTATTTTACTCCTCTCTATTCTACGCTCTGATATCCAAATCTGCCACTATTATAGGATTCTTGAAATTTTATTTCACTAAACGTATATTTAAATATCTCTCACCTCTTTCTTCTCTCTCTCCGCGTCCCGCGCCCTCTTCTCCAACTCTCTCATCTTCCACTCGCAGTCCGCGAGTATCCTCTCCGCCCTCGCCGCAGCTTGCGACCGAGCGGCCTCGTGCGCTGTCCGCCATTTTGAAATGTTCGCTTCTGCCGCTGCGAGCGCCTAACAAACAAAATATTTATTTAATTAATAGAAATAGAATGGTTACACAATACTTACATTATTCATACAAGAAACTTAAATTATTAACAAAATCATGTTTGCCTGGAAGAGATCGCTCAATAGTCTTAAGGCCGCCATATTTGCATGTTCATTTAGTATCTTATTTTTATTGTGTTTATTTATATTTTTTTTGTGTGTACATTAAAGTGTTTTTATTCATTCATCAAAAAATTATTAAGCTAAAAAGTGTAAATTAACACAAGCAATACTTAATGGATTACTGAATCCGCTTGCTTCGCTCCCGTAGCGTAATGTTTTATATATATGCCTATAAAATAAAGCTTATGTTACTCTTGGATAATGTAGCTTTCGAATGGTGAAAGTATTTTAAAAATCGGTCCTGTAAAAACTATTTTTACGTTTATTAAATTACACCAACATCAATTTTCCACCATCATCATCTTAATCACCAACAAAGTACCAAATTTTTTCAACACTAATTCTGACATAAAATTAAATGAGCAAAATCTCGCTTTATAAAATATTCACTCACCTCTTGCGCCTTCTGTTCATGTATCAGTCTCTCCTGCTCTAGCCTCTCCTTGTCTCGCTCTAGCACTTGCGCTTTGGACTCCAATTCTGCACATCTTGTGTTTGCATCTTCTAACTCTGCCCTTAATTGCCTTATCGCTTCATCTGAAAATGAACAATAAATTAGTTACATATATCTCCTCCGCAGTTGGTTATTCACCCTTTAAATTGGCCTCCATGGTTAAAATTCGAAAAATCGAGGTTAAGTAATCTTGAAAAAAAAGTTAGCGTAGCGTTTTATTTGTTTACAGGATATTCAGAACATGTACCTAAACACGTAAAAATAATGAAGAGAGTCGGTGAAGCTTTGTTAATTTAATATAATTTATTTATTAAACTTTTTTTTGCTGCCTTTTTTTAACTCAGTATCTTTTATCTCGATTGTTCCTACCAATATTCCGCTCTTGATCTCGCTTTCCAATGAAAAACGTGCTCTCAACCTTTCTTAATCGTTCATTGACCCGCGTTGCAAGCTGATACGTCACGTAAACATGAAGTTCAACAAATAAATCATATTAAATTAAAGCCTCGCCGACCCTTTTCATTATTTTTCCGTGCTTAGGTCCAAGTTCTGAATGTCCCGTAAACAAATGAAACGCTATGTAACACATACACAAAAATTCAAAGTGGGGTGTTTACCGTTCCTCCTGTTGAGCTGGTCTGCTAAATCTGCAGAACAACTCCTGGCTGCAGCCAACTCCTCCTCCAGTGACCGGCTCCGTTGTCGAATGAGCTCTGATTCCTTGTATGCAGCTGCAAGATCATTTTTCAGTTCTGAAACACAAATAGTGTCAATTAAATGTTTAAAAATAAATAACTTTAATGGTAGGTGTCCACATATTGGTATCATACGTAGTTATATTATTTGTGTAAAAAAACATTTATTTGCAATAAAGACATGACACGATCACACAATGGAGGTTACCGTTTTTGTGCTCACCAGAATAATTTTCTCCTAAACGTTATTCACCTATTAGAAATATTCATGAATCATTGCCGTACTCTACGAAATAAATTAATAATACAATATAAATATTCACGGACATGTGACAGTTCAACAGGGTCAATATGATCGGGACTAGAGCTAAATTTAATGTATGGAAACGATAGTTTGTCTCAGACCTAGCCAAAATGTCCCCCGATATTGTCGCGTTTCTAATCATACATTTTAGGCCTTGGGGATTTTACGATAGGCTTCAATGCCTTTTAAGTTTACCGCCCTATTTCCTTCCTACTTTATTACCAAGTAGCTGATCCGCGCGACTTCGCTCCCGCAGCATAATGTTATAGCCTATAAAATATAGCCTATGTTACACGTGGATCATTGCAGCTTTCGAATGGTGAAAGGATTTTTAAAATCGATCCAGGTGTTTTTGAGCCTATTCAAAGTTAAAACCTAAATAAATTTTTCCTTTTTATAATATTAGTGTAGACTAGCCGAGCTCCGCGGTTTCAATAGTAGGATTTTCGGGATAAAAATGATTCTATGTCATTCCTGGAGTTTAAAAGAATATCTGTACAAAATTATATTTAAATCGGTCCTGTAGTTTCAGAGCCTATTCAATACAAACAAACAAATTTTTCCTCTTTATAATATTAGTAAGATAAGATCATCCTTTGTTTTGCTACTATTTTTGGAACTATAGTACTCATAAGTGACGTTAGTCACGTATAATTCTTACTAAGAAAACGCTAAAAAACTGCAAAAATATCTCTTAAAAGAACCCAAAACTCAACAATGGAGCGAATTCTCATTGTAACTGAACAACGAACCCATGAATCAACATTACAAAGAAAGTCCAATAACATCATGCCTTGGAGTCACGCCAACTACTCGTTTCCTTGTCTTCAAAATAAATGGAGACCTTCAAAAATACGTCAGCAGTAGTCAATAACCGGATGGTTGTTTATAAGTACACGTTATTGCTAGTACATTTAATGAAATCTGAAGAAAGTTCGAATTTTCTTGTGTTTGTTTTAACGCGAGTACTTTCCATATTAAATAACATACTTTTCAAAGGATTTTAAACGCGGGTAATTATATACTAGCTGTTCCGTGCGGCTTCGCCCCGCATAATGTCATACAGGGTG
>LQNK01001433.1:21783-41275 GCA_001586405.1 Phoebis sennae
TGTGGTATAAATAAATCCACTTGAAACGGAATGGAAGTCGATATTTATGTGTCCGTCAATCAATTTGGGAATTTAATCTTGATGCTGTTTTGTTTTATTGTATTTGAATGTTATAGATTAACGGTTTAGACGTTTCATAAAATGTTTACGATGTTTATTAGCGTGGAAAAATTAGATGTAAAGGCATACTACTAATATAAATTTATTATAATATTTTCTATAAAAAAGGTGATTTATTTACAATTGCATTTGATACATGAAGATTATGTTATAATACTTAAATGATTCGTAAAAATTTTAATATTTTGAAGTTCCTAATATCTTGAAAGAAAACTTTATTACGTAATAAAACAAATATATGCACTATTTGTTTAACAAAATGAAAACGATAAAGTGGTTTTTTCAACCATAAAATGAGCATAGAATAGTAAAAGGCATGGAGCCGTTTTATGAATGCGGTTATTTTTATGTGTCTACTTTTGATCTACTAAAATTTGAAACTTATAATATTTTGTCCTATCTTCATGACGACGTAGAGACAAAATGCATTAACTCTATAGCCAATAAGCAAACAAATATTAAAGTATTTTAAGGCAATTACTTCCAATGCTGTATTTATTGATTGATTGTGAAATACCTTAGGAGTAAAAGAACATTAATATTTTCTTGTGTTAAAACGCGAATAATAGAACATTGTTTTTTTTTATTTTAAAACGAGCAGACGCGCGCGGCTTCTCTCCCGAAACATAATGTTATATAGCCTATGTTCATCAGTAATATTTTAAACTGCCTATGCCTCGCGGTTTCACTCACGTATATATCCCGTTACCATGGGAGTTCCGGGATAAAAATATACGATTTTCTTCCTCAGGCTATAAACAAATATTTATACAAATTTCATCCAAATCAGTTCAGTGGTTTATAACAATATTCCTTTAACAACGTCAGAGATGCTATATTAGACACTAAATAAAACTGTTCCCTTCTCATGGTTAGTGTATTATACCTTTTGGTTCACTATTCGAGCATAGTAACAGCCTAAAGCTAACGTACAATACTGATCCGATTCTATAGCGACACCAATCTTTTATACCATTTGCCATCACTACTTTTTATCATCTACCTTCACAGTAAATATAATTCTTAATGTTGTACTATATTCCGTAGATATAATTATTAATGTTACAGGTTGAAGCTTGAAAAAGAGCCAGACAAACAGTGTTAAATGATTAAAAAAAAACAAACCATGAGTCACTTGATAATATAATTAATATGAAGTATATTAAAGTAAATATTTCGTAAAATTACAGTGTTAGTGTGTTATATCAATAAATTATCACCGAGGTTCCCTAGAAAATTAGAATTGGCACAGATTCAACATAATCTGGTAATAGGAGAAATAATTTCTGAACGAAACGCGTAGCGTGAATGACTTTTTATTCTATAGCAGGAAAGCGGAGCATTTTTTTAGTATTTAATCATCATTTATGACAAGGATTTTTTTAATATCTTTGAGAAACAGTAACAATTTCAAACTCTCAATAAAATCTTAGACTTTTATGTAACTCAGTTTAATTTTTTTTTATGTTACAGCAGGCAAGCGGAGCATGCGGTTCACCTGATGTTAAGTGACTGACCGCAGCCCATGAACATCTACAACAACAAAGTCTAGATGCCTTGCCGGCTTGAAGGAAGGGGAGGAGATAAGGAGAGGATTAATGAAGGGAACTTGGAAAAATACCGTTATAAAAATACAGGCTCATATTGGTAATAGGTAAATTGGAAAGCGCTTTGGAAGAAAGAGAGAAGAAAGAAAAAACATTTAATACAAGAATATCTTCACTAAAAATAATAATAAAACAGTAAAAAAAATTAACAAGAATTGCTTATTAAATTACTGAAGATGGTGTTCGAAACCGGTCTAATTTGTTTTAAGGTAATTTATTTTTAATTCAAATTTGTAATTAAATAATTGATATAGTGTAAAAAATATACAATTGTTGAACTAGTGAAGTGTTATTGTACAAATCAATGCAATTCCATCAAGAGGTAACAATACAAAATATAAATTACATAAAAAGACAAGGCAAGAAAAGGAAAAAAAACATGTTAAAGCGTATATTTGTTTTCCCCGTTCCCGTGGGATTTGATCAAAATCCTTTCTTAGCGGATGCCTACGTCATAACATCTACCTGCAAGCCAAATTCCAGCCCGATCTTTCCAGTTAGATGACTATCGGCCATTTTCAATAATGTATCAATGATTATAGATAGATTGTTATGTCAGATTAAATGACAAGAAATGGACAAGTCATAGCAAATGTATCCTTCGTTAGGATATTGAAATCAAAGTAAGTGCAAATAGATAGATTTGTCTGACTTTAGTAAGCAAAACAAGGGATAGATAGAATATTGAAAACGGCCGTCAGTCAATCAGTCACTCAATCAGTCATCTTTGAGTTTTATATAAGGTGTTATATAGCTAGCGTTTCATTTGTTTACAGGACATTCAGAACAGGTACCTAAACACGTAAACAATAACACTATGTCAGTCAGTCACTCCTTTGAGTTTTATATAAGGTGTTACATAGCGTTTCATTTGTTTACAGGACATTCAGAACAGGTACCTAAACACGTAAACAATAATGAAAAGGGTTGGCCAAGCTTTGTTAATTATCATATTAACCTTATATATTCTCACTCAATCACTCAATCAGTCACCTTTAAATTCTATATGTTCAGTAAGAGTCCCTCAGTTTTGGAGATTAAATTACAAAATGACGCCTTGAGAAAAAACTTTTACGTCTCAGAAATATTTCAATGTCAATTATTTATATCCGACATTAATTTTCCCGCGTCACTTCTCACATATGGTTTTTTTGTTGAATGGACGGTACATCCGTTCACAAGGTTTAGTGATGTAAGAATTAATATATCGATACTCGATACATATATTATGTGAAAATATAAATAATATTGCACTTATAAAAATAATAAATAAATAAATAAATAAATATTCAGTGACATTTTACAATACGCCATCTTGTTCCAAAGAAATCAAGGCTTGTGTTATGAAAACTAGAAAACTAATAGACATATTATACAACATATAACAGTCAGACAGTAAAAAATTACAATGTTGACTATATAATAATTTTCTACTAGTGGGCATCGAACCCACACCCTCCGGTGCAACGGACTATTGCCGTATCTACTGCACCAATCGGGTCGTCATTAAATATTGATAGGTCTTATTGTAAAATTTTCGTTAAAATATTATAAATTGAGCAAAAGTTGTTTATATAAAATGTACAAAATAATCAAACGGATGAATGTTGCTATCGTTAAGCATTATTAATGATCAGATCACAGATTATAGAATAAGAGGCAGATGGAGTGTTCCGAAGACTCGAGTGACGCTAACTACACGCGCGTACACGTGCATCTGGGTGAGTGAAATTTGAAAATTACGAAGCCTTTGTGACGTGTTCTGCCGACTAAACAACATTTTTGTATTTGCGTTTGAAATTTGTATTTGCTTTTCGGCGTCACTCGAGTCTTGGCCGCACTCCATCTGCCTTTTATTCTCAAATCTGTGGATGAGATTATATGTGCAAAAAATATTAATGCAA
Source organism: Phoebis sennae (assembly GCA_001586405.1). Lineage (NCBI taxonomy): Eukaryota > Metazoa > Arthropoda > Insecta > Lepidoptera > Pieridae > Phoebis > Phoebis sennae. The sequence goes on from LQNK01001433.1 coordinate 25,415, forward strand.
GAATATAAAATTAAATACTGTACATATTGCAGTAATCACAAATTTATAATATGCATAAAATTGTACATATAATGTGCTTATTGCAGTTATCATAAATTTTTAATAAACGGATCTATGTCTAGTATAATGCGTGCTCAAAACAAATTCTTTTAATTGAATTATCACATAAATAATCCAATCACAAATAAATCAATCGGCAACTCGATGCGCATACACCTATGCAGCTACGCATAATATCTGGCATGTGATACTCTGACTCATGCGCATCAAAATACGAGCACGTGGTATTGACAGGTCAATTTAAATGAAATTGTTGTGTAATCATGTGATACTGATTAGATGAACGTCTATTTTAGGTTGAGTAAAAAGTATTCTATATCTTATTTTTTTCATCTTATACATACAAAATATAAAAATGAATTGCTGTTCGTTAGTCTCGCTCAAACTCGAGAACGGCTGAACTGATTTATCTTATCTTGGTCTTGAATTATTCGTGGAGGTCTAGGGAAGGTTTAAAAGGTGAGAAAAATTCGAATTGCCGGGTCCACGCGAGCGAAGCCGCGGGCGGAAAGCTAGTACTATATATATTACTAGCTGGTCCACGCGGCTTTACTCCCGTAGCTACTCGTGAATAGCTTGAATGCGTGTAGCTTTCGAATGGTGAAAGAATTTTGTAAAATCGGTCTAGTAGTTTTTGATTCTATTCATTACAACCAAACAAACAAACAAACAAAGTTTTCCTCTATAATATTAATGTAGATATAGGTATCAAAAAAGTGAAGCCCCGTGTCCCCTATTGGCGCATACGCATGTTAAATCAATTTCATTGGTCGATTTTTATTTAGAAGCAAATAGGTGATGGACTTTCTATGCCCTGCCAGACCGAGACATTGTTTCAAGTCTCCACCGGACATTGAACTCGGGACCTTTACGTTTGTAACACCTCTCAGTTTGTACTAAATTTAATCCAAATCGGTTCAGCGGTTTAGGCGTGAAAAAGACACGGACAGAGTTACTTTTGCATTGGTAATATATGTACGGCAGTGATCCTTCCTACTATTAGGAGGCTTAATTAATTATTTAATTAACTACCTACATATATTAAGAGAAAATATGTAATCTATAGTGCTTATTTCTATGGAAAATTTCTTTCTTATATACGCAAATGTGGTAATATGCGATTTCATAGAAACATTTAATTAAATCGAACATATTTTACACTGTCACATCTGCACTATTAAGCTATTAATGTCCATCAAGACGAATGAACATCGACAAAAAGCTATAAATGTCACGTCGGAATCTAAATTATCGATATTTCACTGAGCACGGGTGCAGCACTAGCGTATTCGTCTATTTTTGGAACGAAAGTAGTTTATAGATCTTTTTATGTTGTATTATATTAATTTAGGGTATATGTTAATAAACTAATTATAAAGATGAATTATGTGTTTTTGTATGTATGTTTGTAATGCTATCATACAAAAACTACTGGATTGATTTTGAATTTCATAATTAAACTATATCTTCATTGAGTGACATTGGCTATACAGGTGATTTGTTTAAATGGACTTTTTTAATCCTGAAAGGAGTCTCGAAGGCGATTTTGACGAAAATAATTAACCGAGCTGGGAATCGAACCCTCATCAATCGAATTTTGCAGAAAAATAACATCCTATATTATTTCACCAATTGATAGTAAAACTATTTAAAATATCGTTTTGCCAAGTTTTATATTATTTTTTTGGAAAAGTAATTACAACACAATACGCCCATAATTACATTTCTTTGAGTGAAAACATTAAAAAAGAAAAAATATATTTAAAAGAAAAATATCAATGAACTACACTATAAGCTGAGCCTTGTGTATGTGTGTATGTAATAGTTTATTATTTCGATAATTACCCTTTTGAATTTGAATTTCAAGTTTCAAATCTCAAATTCAATAAGTTGTTGAAATGCCTTATTCACTCAACGCTAGTATTTTTTTTATTTTAATGCTGTATTATGTTTCTAACCTCTGAATATTTTTAGAATATTGTGTCAGAGTTGCAAAAATAGAACCTTTTTAAAATATATCCATGTTGTCTTTTCCATCTGTCAGTATCTATTTCACTCTTTTAACCGATTAAAAAAAAGAGGAAGTTCTTAATTTGACCGGTTTTTGAGATATCCGTTATATCACAACCTTACTCTGTGCTTACAATATTTGTTAAGTTTATTTAACGATGGTTTATTTTATTAAAACAGACACCAAGAATAAATTGAAACATATGTAATATAGACACTATAGAATATTGTTATTATTATTTTTTGTGTAATTTTTATTTTTTTCTAAAGTACTAGCTGAGCTCTCCGGTTTCACCCGCATAAATATAAAATCCTATGTTATACCTGGGGTTTCAAACAATCTCTGTACAATATTTCATCCAAATCGGTCGTGTAGTTTCGGAACCAATTCAATACAAACAAATATATCTTCTTTATAATATTAGTATTGAAGAAGTATAGAAGATATATATACTTCTTCTACATTATGACGACCCGATTGGCGTAGCGGTTAAGCAATGGTCTATTACGCCGGAGGGTGTGTGTTCGATCCCCACGAGTACAAAATTATGTGATGAACATTGTAATTTTCTACTGTCTGGGTGTTAATTTATCTATAGTATGTATTTATTTACAAAAAAAAGTATGTTCAAGTATGTCTATCAGTTATCTAGAATCCATAGTACAAGCTTTGCTTAGTTTGGGACTAGTGGCGTTGTGTCCATTCTAAGCACACAGTCACAGACAAGTGTTAAACAACCACTCTCAGCTCGTCATAGTGGTCCAATGCATTCCAAGTTTTCATGTCAGTGAACCGTGTCAATGTGTGCATTGCTCAAGCGCGATATGAAGTTTGACTTCTGTACCTATTTAGTAGTAAAACCATAATTAAATCAATAATTTTCAAATCACATTACGCCTACACAGAACGGAATGGTTTATGACATAATAACCAACGTCTTATAATCTGTGGTAATTGCGCGGGAAATTCGGAAGTGACGTCAAAGATGGCCGCCGCTGACATTGACGGATCATTTTGGGCGGTATAAATAGAAATTAATAATATTTGTTAATTATACAAAATACGATGTGATGAAAGATTATTTTGATTTTTAACAATAATTTGAGAATGAGAGTTCAAATTCAGAACGAAGTAAGATTATTCATTTTTTGTTATGGAAATCGTCGGATTGCTAATGTCATAAATTCGAAGGTTTGTGTGAATGTATACTGTACGTATATGTATATGTGCTTGTTACTTTTTCAAGCAAAAACTACTGAACTGTTTGTGATGAAACTTGGTACATATACACATAGGTACGGGATCAGAATAAACGCGGGTGAAACCGCGGGGCGCTAGTGAAAAATAAAACTATTTTTGAAACAAATTTATAATTTCAAATTATTAGGGAATGTTCTTCAATCTCTAATAATCTCATTATTTATTTAAGATACAATTAATTGGCAAACGGATCTGCAAAAAATAAGGAAACAAGACATAATAGAGTTGGTAGAATGAAGATTTATACATAAATTAAGTAACCTAGTATAGTATGTTTAAGTATTTTGTTAATAGTTATACTATGATCCGAATAAAGGGCTATATTATTATTATTATTATTATTATTATTAATTGTTTTAATGTTATAACAGCGGGGTAAGGAATTTATTAAAAAAAAACTTTGATAATAAAAGAAGACACACACAATAAGACAATTCTTTTAAGAATTTCATTTAACAAGAAATTCTATTTTCTCCATAGAACTTTCCAGAACCGAATTTCTATAAAAATGTATCCGTTTAAAACAAAAGGAAGTTGTCTCTGCTTTTACACATCCGCCGCCTTTGAAGTATGGTTATAGACAATTCGAGAAATTACCGAAATTTTTGGGAAATTTGAGTCTTATATCGAAGTAATTAAGATTCATTTTGATTGTCTACGACAAATTAGTCCGAAGAAATGATTTTTGTAATTATACTAATGATTTCCTATGATTAGTTGATTGAGTTGTTAATACATAATATCCTGTAGAAAAAATATCACCTCTTTAAACTCTACCACTCTTTTTTATGTATATATAGTATTTATATGTATAATATTATATATATTTTAAAAGTTTATATATGTAGTCTTAATTATATATGGGTATGTATATATGTAAGAGTAGTGTGTAATAATACCTCTGCTACTACTTTACTAACAAAGGTTACCTGGAAGAGATCGCTGTAAAGCGATAAGGTCGCCTTCGATGTAAATTACTAAAGATTTTATTATTTGTTACTATAACTGAAATTAATTTCCGTGTCCTTATACAGTTTTCATTCATTCATTCATGTATACCCCAATTATAATTTTTATCCATTTTATTACAAAACGTGGACTAACTGTTAGGAAAGAACTTGGTTTAAACCGCGGTTTAAACAAATGTAATGTAAAAATGTCCTTAAAATCTGAATGTCGTATCAAAAGTTAAACCTGTCGCACCTTTAGTCTAAACTATGATACTAATTAATACTGATTGAAAAAAAATGTGGACACTTTTTCATTCATTATTTTGTTGACAAATATTTCGTGCAATATCTATAATCTTTAGTCTAGTATAGTATTATATTATCTGTGCTTTAGTTAATTTAGCTTTGATTTTGTAAGTGACGCGTTATCTGGTTGTATTACGGCCGTTTTCAATAATACATCTAAGGTTATGGATAGATTGTTATCTCAGATTATGACGTAAGATTGACAAATGTCATCCGTTGACAGCATTGAAATCAAAGTAAGTGCAAATAGATAGATGTGACTTTAGTAAGCAAAACAAGGGATAGACAAAATTGAAAACGACCCCCAGTGATCTAATAAAGTTTATTTCATTGTTTATCTTCGATAGTAGAAATGGTTATGCAACCCGCATACCAGCTCTTCAAAAATTTCAGTAGGGTAGTTTCACAGTTGGAATAGAGCCACATAGACAGACCGAGCCAGACTTAAAACGGCTTTATTGCTATGCGACACAATAACACACATATAACTAGCTTTTCAGCAACTACTCGAGTTTCTTGCCGGTTCTTCTCGGTAGAGACAGCCTTCCGAATCGGTGGTAAATAAAAAAATATATATTTATTATGCAAATGTAAATGACGTTCTAAAAGCGCCTCAACAGAGGCCAATTTGGAAAATAAACATTTTGACTTTGACTTTGACTTTGACTTTTCCCCCGCGGCTTCGCTCACATAAACTACAAACTTGTTACAGTTGCTTAAAAAGATTTTCGGCAGAATGATATTTATTATAATTTTTGAAGCGGATTTCTCGTAAAATATTTATTTAAAAAGAAGTTAATAATATAAATGTGCATTATTTTATCATTATTGTTTTTTTTTTCATTTTCCTTTATGTGTAATATTGTATTACAACAAAAATGTACACTGAATATTAAATTATTAATTTCATGTATATTTGCAATACCTGAAAAAAGTGCAATCTAAGTTTTAAGTACTGGAAAATATGTAATTATGTAATCCTTCATACACTTGGTCAGCAAATAAAAACTTTGACTTTGACTTAACTGACTATGTCGTTGGTCTAGTGGTTGCATCTTTGTCTACAGATCGAGAGGTCTCGGGTTTGAAACCGGGGTGAGGCCAAAAAAATGTTATTGAGATTTTTCGAATATAATTGATACGGTCCAATTTAGAACCTCCACTTCGGTCGGTTAAAAGAAATAAAATAAAAGAAAATTATAGAATAATATTATATCAATAGCATTTTTAAATTATTCAAGAATAATTCAATTCACATAACAAGTGTTCGTGTAATGTTATTGTAGAATTATTAGATATTATTTTATTTATTATTAGGTGTTCCACGCCGTTTCACATACAGCATTATGTTACAGGAGTAGCATAAAGTTATACAGCCTATGTTCATCAGGGATATTATCTGATCCCAATGGTAAAAGAATTTTTCAAATCCGTACAGAAGTTTCGAAGCCTATTCAATACAAACAAACAAAAAATCCAATGTTTCTTCTTAATAATATTGGTGTAGTTATCAAGAGCAAAATCAGCAAAAAGTAATAATAAAAAAAGTAAGAAAAATTAAAACATCGCAAACATTAATGAAATACCCAAAACAGCGAATCCTCAAAAATCACATCACAAGATTTGTTCACACAAACGCGCGAAATTTGACAACTACGCCGCCATTTTAGAAAATTTACCGCCAAAAGTGACAGCTGTCAAAACTTTTTTTTTCACGGCCGCCGGCGAACGTTGTTTTTTTAAATTCAGTGTCGCGTCCGCGCGTGGGAAAGTCGCATAGAGACTGGTTAATATTACCGTTTGTAAATAGAAGTGTTATTCGCGATGCGTCGGTTTACTTTTTGCTTGAGTCACATATTTTGTTGGTAATTTTAGGCGCTTGCAGTGCAAAGGCCTTTCAGTCGAAGGGTGAAGTGGTTTAAAAGGAATACCTAAATGAGACGAATCTTTGAATGAATGATAATGTTGGCATTTTTATGTTACAGTAGAAGTGATGTTAAATAAATGATCAATCAATTTAATGAACAATTCTTAACATACTAATTTTATCTATGACTAGCTGATCCACGCGGCTTCACTCCCATAGCATAATGTTATAAATATTATAACCTATAAAATATAGCCTATGTTACTCATAGATAGGTAATGTAACTTTTGAATGGTGAAAGAATTTTTAAAATCGGTCTAGTAGTTTTTGAGCCATGAACACACATACATTTTCAATGTTGTACATATGCTATATATACAACATTATGATATGGGAGCAAACTCGCGCGAATCAGCTAGTATGTTATATAATAATATATAAGAAAGTATAAATTTAACTGACCTCTTAAGATCTGATCTCTCTTAAAACCAGTTAAAATTAATTTAATGTCGTTTCCATAACTAATTTTATACCAATTATAAATTAATGATACTTTAAAATGATTATTTATTTTTACTATGTTAGGTAAACACTTTTATTTTTATTTTTCAATTGTATTTTCTATTTTTTTTTTATTTTACTCTTTTTATGTAATTTTATATGTTGTAGTGTCCGATTGTTCCTAGTGAATAAATATATTTTTCTTTAAAAAAAATAAATTTTGGTTTTAATAAATATAATTTATTACTATGTACATGCTCGTGCATCCACATTTTCGATAAATGTAGAGTAAATAAGTCATTTTTTAAGATTTTGTGAGTTCTTTTGTTAATTGAATACACTTAAATACTGTTAACTTTTATTTTTGTTTCAAATTGTGAACCAAAATGATTAATGTTTAGTGATTTTGTAACTAAAGAGTTAATTTTGCAAATAAAGAGTTAGTATTTTCTCGTGTTTGTTTTAACGCGAGTACTTTCCATATTAAATAAAATACGTTTTAAAGGATTTCAATCGCAGTTATTTTATTACATGATACTTTTTTTATTTTACATAACATTTTACAGCGAGCGTGGTCACGGGTGACTGTCAACTCACTCGCTGTAAAGTGCTCGAAACGTCGGATTAATAATGTAAAATAATGTATAATAAACCGCGTTTAAAAAGTATTTTTTATTTTATAAAAATTCTCTCTTCTCTTATGTAACGTCAGATACATATTGTTAATTTGCTACCGATTCGGAAGGCAGCGTCTAAGAAAAAAGACAGTTGTATATGGAGTCTAGCTCAGAGCGAACACCTAGTATTTTAGTTGAGCAGGTTTGCTAAACTATGCCTGAATATTGAAGCAAATTCAAATGATGCAACAAATGTGAATAATCAGTATTAATGATTTAATTTCCATTATTAATTGTATTACAAAGGCTAGTAATTTTTCCAGTTAGAATTCATTATTACAAAATAACAGAAATTGAATCTATATATACTTATAGTTCTTTCGATATTAATAAATAATAAATAAATATTCAGGGACATTTAATACTACGCCATCTAGTCCCAAACTAAGCAACGCTTGTAATATGGAAGTAAGATAACTCATAGACACACTTAAACATATTTTTTTGTAAATACATACATACTATAGATAAATGAACACACAGACAGTAGAAAATTATAATGTTCATCACATCATAGTTTTCTGCTCGTGGGGATCGAACCCACACCCTACGGCGCAATAGATCATTGCTGAACCACTGAGCCAAAGGGATCGTCAATAAAAAATGTTATTGGGAATTTTCTGGCAAAATAATTTCAGTAACAGCCCTGGGTTTGGAAGTTGGCGGTGTTGGAACATCCTTGTAAGAGAGCACGTAAAGCCGTCGGTCCTGCGCCTAATCTCTCGCCGGTCATTTTTTATCTAACGCCCGTTTTCAATAATGTATCAAAGATTATGGATAGATTGTAATCTCAGATTAAATGACATTTGATTGTCAAAAGTCACAAAAAGGCTATCCGTCGACAGCGTATTGAAATCAAAGTAAGTGCAAATAGATAGATTTGCCTGACTTTAGTAAGAATATTGAAAACGATCGTAAACTATTCGTCTATGAAATTACATCGGATAATATACTCAAGTTATCGTCGGACAAAGTTTTTCATACTTACATACAAACATACAACCGGCCATCTCGACTCTGAGACCTCACTTCGGTCAATAATTGTTAATTACAATAACAATTTCCTTAATAGGAAACGCCGAAAACGGAAAAGGCGGTTAAATGTTCTGGCAAGTGAAAGTGGCTGTATCGGTCCATTAGTTAATATATTAATATGTATTAGTGGTGCCTTGCAACTCAGTTTTGGTATTTTAGAGTGAGGTTGCATTAGCACGTTGTATTGCGTAGCGTTGTCGGTGCGTCGCTGCGACGTTTTTTGTATTTACAACTAGCTGCGTTCATGTCCCGTATGTATACCAAGTTTCATCATAATCGGTCCAGCAATTTTTGTGTGAAAGAGTAAAAAATATACATGCACCCTCACAAAATTTTTGCATTTACAATACTTGCCGCACCCCGCTGTTTTACCCGTGTAATTTCGGATCCCGGGCCAACATCGACATTAAAAGTAGCCTATATGTTATTCTGAACCTATATGTATACCAAGTCCTATCATAATCGGTTTCGTAGTTTTTGCGTGAAAGAGTAACAAATATACATACATCTTCACAAATTTTCGCATTGATAAAACTAGCCGCACACCTCGGTTTCACCCGGGTAACTTCTGTTACTCTGAACTGTTACCTATATGTGTACCAAGTTTCATCATAATCGGTTCAATAGTTTTTGCGTTAGAGTAACAAACACACATACATCCTTACAAACTTTCGCATTTATACTATTAGTACGACAATACGTTCATCCGTTGCGACGACGCAACGCAACGCAACTCATTAATGAAGCCTCACTCTTATTGCAGACCGCGTATTGGCATGTTTAGTTTGTCAAGTAATCTTAATTTTTAGAAATTACTATCCGGCTAATTAATGCAGTTCACGAAAAAACGGATATATTTTATAGTCCATTGAGTGAAGTGGCAAGGGTTCTCTTATTTATTGCATGTTATTCTAAAATAGTTTAATTACCATCTAGTTTTAATTGTTAGCTTTTAAGTCACTGTCGCATTGGGTAAATAACCTGTAATGGCATGTGAAAATTAGAAATAAATAAATACTTTTACATCACGGATCTTGGACAACTTTTGACAAAGACTCTCTACAAGGCGCGTGTATTCTTATAAGTTGCGATTAATTGTTCATTTTTCTTAATAGAACCACTCACAATATCTCTACTATCCCGTAGAATAAATATTTATGGTTTTATCTCTCTATCGACACAGCTTCCGCATACCATCTAACGGCCGTTTTCAATAATGTATCAAAGATTAAAGATACATTGTAATCTGAGATTATATGACATTAGATTGTCAAAAGTCATAACAAAACCTATCCGTCGACAGCATATTGAAATCGTAATCGAAAAGTGCAAAAAGATAGATTTGCCTGACTTTAGTAAGCAAAACAAGGGATAGATACAATATTGAAAACGGCCGTTAGGGGTTCAGGATCGGCTGAAAAACAGCTTTGCCTGTCACTGATCTGCCGGGCAGCGAATGCTGAGCCATTTTTCGAACAGTTTTTTTTACATGTAACATTAATTCTATAACATGTTTATGACAATAAATGCATTTTTACTTATTTATTATTTATTTATTTATAAATCATCAGTGTAACGATTTAACCCAAGATCCTTAACAAGTTCGCTAATCTCCATTGTTATGGACCAACTTCGACCCTGGAAGGAGCACTTATAAATACTAAATTGAAAAATACATCTTTACAATATTAATTTTGCATGTGAAGTCGTGCGTACACGCGTAACCAATCAAGTTCTTATTGAGAGCGAAGTATTAGACTAGAAAATGTACGTTTGCGTCGAACCAACTATCAACTGAGGGCAAGACGAAATTTTTTGTAGTTTAACCATTATTTTATGAGTACGTTAATATTTGAAGCGAAATATAGAAAGTGGAGGATAGATTATAGAAACTACTTAGGAGCCATAGATGTTTCGGATAATTGAACTGTTGATAAATCTATAAATACATCCTTTTTACTACAAATATTACATTCGCCTTAAATGTACATCTTCTAATTTATATACTGCATTTGCTATTTATATAACTTTAGTTGGATTGTCATATTATTGTAACCGGCTTCAGAAAACAGCTGTAAATTCTCTGTTACCAGCGTATATTTTAGTGTCATGGTTATTTCAAATAAAAAATTGTTCCTTTATTGAATAAAATTTATTTAATTTCGTTCAAAACAAACGCCTGCGTATAATATTAGCAAAAACGTGAAATGAAAAATTTGTCTAGTTTTTTATATCATTTTATGAATGTGTGGGGTTTTAAATACATATCTCTACAAATCCGATTTCATATATATATAGCTATATCTTCTTAAAAAATATTTACGAATCCGACCAATAGTTAGTTTCAATTCTATTGATACTTCTTGATGGAATTGCATATTTTATTTAAAAAAAAACTTATTTATATAATTATTAATTTTAACTATTTGACGATGATGATCATTATTATAAAAAGTGTTATAGATAAATTAATAGATAGATAAATGTAGTAAGATAACCTGTTATAGTGAAATTGAAAGTAAAAAAATGTATTTTTCTTTAAATAAAAGAAAATCGTATACCTACAATTAGTGTAGCGGGATTAGGTAATAGGATAGCAGGAAGTCAGAAATATTTTTTTAACACCGGATGGATTAGTTAGATAGCAGTTTAAGCCAAGTCGAGTGGGACTCGCGCACAAAGGGTTCCTTACCAGAAACGTTTTTCAGTTGACACTGTTTATCTGTTTGTATGTGCGTCAATAACCACTGTACAGATTTTGATAAAATTGCATGTGCTGATATACCAATATTAGATGCAACTTATAGGCTTATTTGAAAAATGTATTCAAAATCAGTTTAGAAACATTTTGAATAGGTATCAATATAAAAATAGACAATTCTAAATACTTCTAATCAATAGAACTACACAGTAAATCTATATTACATTACATGTAATGTTATCTAATCTCAAAGTCAATGATAGGATGGTTTAGATATCATAAGTCAGTATTAAATAGAAATCGATTAAATATGAGTGGGGTTTATGTTGCAGATTCTGATGTAAGTCATATTTATTTTAATAATCTATGTTACGATGTATATAGTCTATGTTACTCGTGGATAATGTAGCTTTAGAATGGTGTAAGAATTTTTAAAATCGGTCCAGTAGTTCGTAACAAACAAACAAAGAAACGAACAAAGTTTTCCTCTTAATAATATTAGTGTAGGTAGATTTGTTCGAAGAAAATAACAATTTGAAGACAATTATAAGAATAGTTTTCATAAGTTACATTACTTTATAAACTAGACTTATTTATTCTTTTAAAATTAAGTAAGCTTTTCCTGTGTAGTTTTATTTTTATTTTTATATTTTAAACTATTTAAGTATTGTATTGTATCTCTTGTTTCTGACTATTTTCTTCTGGCCCTTGGCAAAATAAACAGCGTTGTGGATCTACTGATCCACAGCGTATGTCACAATCACAGCATACACATTAACAAGTTTTTATTGTTTCTTTGTAATTCTTTTCTATTTCATTTTCTATATATTTGGTATTTGTCTTATGTCTTGTCATTATGTCGTAATGTTTCTTTCTTGATTGCGTATAAGGAAAAATAATGATTAATTGTTCTGCTTAATTGTGATCATAATTCCAAAAATAGAAAATAAAATTTAAATTCAAATTTTTATAAGCACGTTAAACTTTAATCTTTTGTAAATATCACTGGCCAGTAAGAAATAAATGATTTTTTTTAAATTATAACTGGACAGTGACATGTACCATCAGCCATATTTTGTATTTTCGAACGAGTCGAACAGTGTCTATATGTCTGTGTCCGACGCGTCGGCTTGAAAAGAAAAGTATAAACAAGATTTCTATTTAGAGAAAGACACATTTTTAGTTTCAAATCTTACTATTTTGTTATCGACGAAGATGATGATGATGTTCGAAACTGGTCGTGAATGATGTTGTAATTTAAAATTCATAATAAAATATTGGAAATTGAAAAGTAAAAATGTGTTTTTCTCTGAATATAAATGATGTACAATACCATCAAAATATAAAAAATAAAATATTCCTGGACATTTAACACAACGCCATCTAGTCCCAAACTAAGCAAATCTTGTACTATGGAAACTAGATAACTGATAGACATACTTAAACATACTTTTTTGTAAATATATACATACTATAAATAAATTAACACCCAGAGAGTACAAAATTACAATGTTCATCACATCATAATTTTCGGCTCGTGGGAATCGAACCCACACCCTCCGACCATGGCTGAACCACTGCGCCAATCGGGTCGTCGACACTTAATCAAGAAGCAAAAACACAAAGTATAAAGTATATATGCAAGAGTTTGACTTACCTATATGTTTTGTGTCTTACTAATACCAATAACTTATTTACAGGACGGAATTCAAGTCGCCGACAATAGCGATGGCGGTATTTTCGTATCTGACAACACTGACGGAGTGAGAGTGGCTGATAACGATTATGGTGGTGTTATGGTAGCTGATGATGACAGTGAGGTATCAGTAGTTGATAATAACGGTGATGAAGTGTCGGTAGCGGATAACAATGGCTGTGGTATGCGACGATAAAGAAAAAATGTAATCGATTGAAATAAACAAATTTAAAAGAAAAATGTTGTGAATTAAAATGAATTTAATTCTGAAATTGTTTTATTAAATTTGAATACGATAGATTTTCGGAATGATGATATTGTCGTGTAATTGATGTCAGATATTTATGCTGCGTAAGTCAGATATTATTTAACTCATCCTTACGGCAGATATTTTTGATAATCTGTCCATAGTCAACATATGCTTATGACTGTACAAAGAGCAACTATTTATTTAAAGTCATGCAGGTATATATGACACAGTATCCTAGCTGTTCAGTGTATGTGTTCGCTCCCGGAGCATAATAATATTTGTATAGCCTATAAAATATAGCCTGTATTATATTACTCGTGGATAATGTAGCTTTCGAATGGTGAAAGAGTATTTTAAATCAGTCCAGTAGTTTTTCAGACTAAACAAACAAAGTTTTCCTCTTTTTAATATTAGAATAGAAAATATTTATATTTATGTGAACTTTTTACAAAGCACTTATGAATAGTGTAACAGCGGCGCTCTCATCTGTCATGACCGGGGAGAGATCAGACAGAGATCGGGCGCAGGATCGCTTTACGTGCTCTCCAAGGCACGGGAGTACAACATATGTAAGTGTCCTTCTTCAATAATTCACTGCAATGGTTAAAAAAGTATTTAAACTTACCAATAACTAAAAAACTCTGACAGATCCATGCAGTCGATGTCGCGGCGCGTTGGCGCGCTTTCCTCCGCAATGCCAGAATCTACGTCCTCCTCGCAGCTCGAACAATCCGAATCGGTTTCTGAACGAACGTCGCTCATCGCAAAATAGCGCCAAACACTATGATTTTGACATTGACAGTTCGAAATGGCGGTAAAATTATTTATAGTTTATTATTATTTATTTTAAATATATATCTCAAATATTTCTTAAAATCTACATTGAACAAAAATAAATCAGGGAATAGTAATATTGTCAGTGTTGTCACTTTTTTTAGATTTCCCAGACGTTGATAATAAATTAAGAAAATGCTACTCGCTTTTAAATCAAGGGACATATTACGTCATTATTTTTTTAATTTTCTTGATATATGAACTGCTATTATGTTTGGCCTTCATGTATAGCATAAAAGTAGAATACAATATGGGAGCTGATTTCCACTGTTATTCTAAATTTTTTATTGAGTTTGTAAGCATTACCTAGCTGTTATTACAATGACATATGCATTTAAATGAATAAATACGTAGGTAACAGAGTTCATAGGATTTATGTTCGACAGAATTTTTATTAAATTCAAAATTTATATCGTTCTTTCGGCATTTATTAGCGTATTAATACATTTAGTATTATTTCCACGGTTTTACTCGTGAATTATTTCGTTGATAGCAGATTTGCCTGTTACACCAGTGACTAAAGGTTAGCACACAAGATCGCTAACAATGAGGAACTGATTGATTAAATCGACCCAAAAAACCAGTATTTGGGTCAGTGTGCACCCGAGTGCTTGTGTTGGCGGCCGGTAAATGTCAAGCGGTGTTGCCAGCTCTAATAAAATTATTAAACTAGTGCATACATCGTGAATTTGAGTAGAATGACTGAAATGGGGGCAAGTAAAGAGATGTTTTATTTGGGGAAGTATGACCAAACATTTTGTATATCGCACTTACAAATTGAATGAAAAGTATGAAATAGAACTGTAGAGAGATAATAAAGATCTTTCTTTTGTTTTTTTGGCATAGCTTAATAGCTCTCCTGACCGATTTAGGCCATGGTGGCCAATCTCAACAGAGACTAGCCAGCTGCGCAGGAGATATTATAGTCCACAAGAGTACGCGCGAACACAGGTGCACTCTCTATTCCTTTTACTCTCATAACCCGATGGGACGGCAGATCGACACGACCGGAGAGAGACCAGGCGCAAGACCGACGGCTTTACGTGCTCTCCGAGGCACGGGGGTGTTCCAACACCGCCAACTTCCAGGCTCAGGGCTTTTACTAAGATTTCTTTGTCAGAAAAATCCCAATAACATTTTTTTTTTGCCCCACCTGGGATTTGAACCCGGGACCCCTCGATCTGTAGTCAAAGATGCAACCACTAGACCAACGAGGCAGTCACATAGCTTACAGGTCATATGACATGAATTTATCACCACCGCTCATGAACACCCATACTGATAACATCTACAATGTCAGAAGGGTAGCAGAAGGGATTAGCAGTTTTCTCCTTATGATAGCCTTTACTGCGTTCTATGCGTAGTTCCTGAACTGCACTATAGATATAATTATTTAAACTAAGGAATTGAAAGATCGAATTCGTGATAATAGTAACTTTTGGACTTTTTTCTGAGGAATTCTGATCTCCTGTACAGTTTCCAAAGTCTGCGAATTACCTAGACACCATGGACATAATTAAGGAAAACAAAAAAGAATCGAGACTCTTCAATATCTTTTAAAATATAAACCGTATACCTCTTACCGTTTATATCTAACATATCGCACACTGAGAACGAAAGTGACTTAATACGAAATTCGTGTTTTTTGGGAATCGTCAAAATAGTGTTCGCAATTAACAGATCTATCTACAAATCATGTCATAATTTGTTCAC